>KN483924.1:44933-129100 GCA_000787095.1 Periophthalmodon schlosseri
AGAGAAGGACGGGAGAGAGGGGAGGGACACAGAGAGAGAGACAGAGACAGAGAGAGAAGGGGAGAGAGAGAGCGACAGAGAGAGAGAAGGGTAAGAAGACAGAGGGAGAGAGCGAAGGAAAGAAAGAGCAAGAGAGAGAAGGACAGGGAAACAGAGGGACAGGGAGATAGATGGAGATAGAGAGAGAGAGAGACAGAGGGACAGGGAGACACTGACACTGGCTCTGATTCATGGTCATCAGAGCCAGGGCAGCTGCAGAAGACGCAGTGTCCGCCTGCACCCTGCTCTCTGACCACTGGGACTAACGAGCTACGCTCTGGTACTGTCTGCCCCCTGACCAAAGCTACAGCACATGTAGTACAGTGTTTGTGTGAATTTTCATTCTCAGCTCCATGACACCGGCGCTCACATGAACAGAGCTGGTGAACGGATGACGTGATTGATGATGACAGCGAGGAGGTTAAAGGTGAATAGAGCAGTGATAGTAGTCCCCCTAAGTGCTCGATCATGACATTGCTCAAGCCACTTACAAATATCTCATGCTAGGCTACAGTGTACAATGCAAAAGTACACATGGTTTTAATATCAAAAGATGGTGACAAAAATATAATGTAAAGTGTAAAGTATTGTTTGGGTTGTAAAGTATTGTTTGGGTTGTAAAAACTGAATGGGTTAAACAAGCAGAAATAACTAAACCTATAAATGAAAGTGAACTTTTTTATAACCTTTCATTTTTTATCAGTTTAATTTCAGAAGACACAAGTAAGTTAACGGTGCAGCAGTCCCACAGCTAAACTCGTATTAGCCTATAGCAGTGTTTACGTGGGCTAGCCTGGCGCGCTCGATAAGGAGAAATAGTGTTTAGATTTATTAGATCACAGGATATCTGATAGTGGAGCACGCTCTTTAATCTATTATGAGCTGCTGATAGCACAGTGCAATTTCATTTCTCCTGGTTATTGCCTGCACTTCTCAGGTGACCGTAAGCAGCCCTGTACGCTCACACTCACACACTACTTCATTAAAAGTACCACAGAGATAGAGCACAGTTATCTGCTCCCTATACCAGATTAGACACTTTTGCTCCCAGACACTTGGCTTACCATTAGTGAATATCAAAATGTAGCTAGTGTTATCTGTAAATAAACCAGTCAGCTCTGAAGGGCACAATGCTCTTTAGTATTCCATGTATACTGCAATTTTCTCAGAACTTAAAGATCATGATTTTGATTTAATCACAATATTTGTACAATTAGCTGGCTTTATATTGTTTTATAGCTGAGTATGTGACTCTCAAACCATGAGAGCAAGGAGTAGGTATTTTAACAGTTATCCATGGCTCCAACTAGTTCACAAACCCTTTGACACATCGTAAGTATTCACATGCATATCTGGACACATGCACAGCTTTAGAACAGCTTTTTCAGACGGCAAAGAGTGGACCAAGCACAGCCAACCTGTTCTTATCCAAAAGCATAACATAGCAACACACCAGGCTTTTT
Organism: Periophthalmodon schlosseri; assembly: GCA_000787095.1. Lineage (NCBI taxonomy): Eukaryota > Metazoa > Chordata > Actinopteri > Gobiiformes > Gobiidae > Periophthalmodon > Periophthalmodon schlosseri. The sequence continues at coordinate 46,436 of KN483924.1, forward strand.
ACTTGTGCAATTGCTAAAATATAAATCACAGTGGCTGAGTGGCTAGCACTCACGCTTCACAGCAAGAAGGTTCTGAGTAACAAGATCATGGAGCTGGGTCCCCGAGCACTGTGCCCACTGCTCCCTGTGGCATTGAAGGATGGGTCAAATACAGAGGACAAATTTCCCTACCGGACAATAAAGTGTTCCTTAACTTGTGTGTGTGTAGTGTGTTTGAAGTTTGATTCATTCAATAAACTATATGGGAGAATCTAATGTACTTTTTTCTAAGTAAAAATCAGGTATCCCAAAGGTAATACTTCTTTTGATAATGCACACTATTATATATATGCGCCTGTCACTCAGAGTATAACAACGGTTGAGCAATAGGAGTGGGTGGGCACAAGTAGACAGCATATGTCTGTGTCTGAGCATAGAGCTGCACTGAACAGAACAGTCACAATCTGAGAGACTTGTTAAGAGTGTAGAGCACAATGCAAGTGTTTTCAATGCAAGTATTATTATTATCATAACAATCCCAAATCAGCTATTACCATATGGTCAGATCACAATTTCATACCGTCTCATACTATCTCCCACCTCTAATTCTGAGGTGGCGAAAGTGATACTGTACTAAGTGAAGCTAAAAGAGAGAGAGAGTGGACAGCCTGTGTCTCGCCAATGGCCTCCCTGGTGGATTATGTTACCCAACAATGGCAGTGGCCTTTCACCGGCAGAGCATGCTCCAATAGCTGGGAGCCATACAAACATGCCCCATCACCAGCACTCCCACTAGATTCACCGTAGTCCCGGTAGAGAACCAGGGCTAAAGCATGTCTTTATACCAACAAATGTGTGCCCTAGTTTGCGAAGGAGGACATATAAAAGCAAGCAATCGCACCATAGTTCAGCAGAGCATGAATAGCAACATGTACACAAAGGGTAGCTATGTTTGTAATGACAATAGGGTTGGATGGTTTTGACTGAGAGAAAAGATTGACGAGGGTTTGATAAGACAGTATATAGATGTGACTGTAAGCACATACTAGACAGCCCCCAGCAGAGACTACAGAGCGACCCGCAGGCATTAGTAAGCACAGAGAGGCATACCACTCAGCAATGTGAAGTCAACAGCACTTAACCATTCCAAACATGAAAATCTGTAATCAAACACAAATGAGAAAATGATTGCAAAGCAAATGTAATGCAATTGATCTAATTTCTATATTTGCACTGGCGTTTATAATTACACAGTCAAAGCAAAACATTTTTATAACAAGATTAGCTGCCTCTACGCTGATGTCGTAGGGCTGAAAAATCTAGGGGAAAAATCGAATGGTGATTTAATTTGTGATTTATATATGTTTTTAAAAATTCAGGAACATTAACACTGAAACATGAACTGCAAAATCATTAGCTTTTTATGTTTGCAGAAGTCTGAATTTAACTCATTACATATAATAAGACAATTAGGAGGACAATTAGGTTACTGAAATAATGAATAAATAGTCTATACCTTCACGACTGAATAACTATAACCATTTAAATTGCATTTTTATCTTGCAGTCCTACTTCTATGTATAATCTTATGTCACTATACGTAACAGGCCAACCCAATCACGCCAAGCTGCAAGAAAAGCTAATATATAAAAGGCTCAGAATATGGTGCACTCTATACACATACATACGTACACGCATGCTTTCTGCTGTATACTATGTGCACAATATGTCTGTACAATTGCGTAAACAGCAATTCATGCCATGCAAATTACAACACGCACAGGTACAGAGCATGTGCGGAACAGCCAGTTCACACTTCTAATAGTGAGGCGTATTTCTATAGGCAGTAGCTCTCCCTCTTTGAAAGGGCTCTATAAGGAAGGTGTCTATAAATCTTAACACACAAGAGTCCGCTAATTACCCCGGGGCTAGCTTGTTCTGCGCACTTTCAAAACAATTACACCAGTGAGAAGCCAGAGAAATGACACAGGCCTGCTATCCGGAGCAGGGAGGGCAGGCAGAGCGGCAGGTTAAGATTAGGCTATAGACCTAAAGTGTGCCCCCAAGTCAAAGTATTGAGGCATCAGCAGCACTGAGAAAAACGTGTTGGAAATAGAAAATGTTCTGTATTGGTCTGTACAGCTGCAAGACTGACTTGATTTAATTGCAAATCGCAGGTGCACTATGTAACTGTCTGGTGGGGGGTCAGCCACCTGTTTGTTTCATGGAGATGTTATTGCATTGCCTGGAATGATCTACAATATGTAATTTATGTAACAGAACTTGTATTGCCTTAGAGTTACTTTGAAAAAACATGTATTCTTGCTGTGAGTGTCACCTCTCCACAGATCAGACCTGTAACTTGGCCCAGTGTTGTCACCGGCTTATCTTCAAGGAAAATACTAAGCTTAATGCCATACCGTGGAACATTCGGCAAAGCAATCACATTTATCTGGAGACAAGCAGGTGATGGACCCTCTACCAGAAAAGTTACAGGGTGGGCTTTTAAGATCAGTCTATCAGTCTTTGAAATTTGAGAATTTTCCAAAACTGCTCAACCCTATTGTCTTGTATACTCGAGAAAATCCTAGAAAGTAGCAGGAAGAACATGAAGTCCCAAAGCTCTCTAGTCTCCAATAGAGTAATTAAAACAGGGCACATGTGAGGAGCGGTTGGACTATACACGGCACAGTGGGGAGCAGCGGGGAACAGTGAAGGAGCTGACTCATACCCTGCTGTCCTCCTCACACACCATCATCATCCTCAGTGATCAAACCTCAGGCCAGTTCTTAGTAACAGCCATGTCATCACTGCACATCCCCAAATCTGCACCTCCGTCATCAGGCCTTTTGTAACTGTAATGCCCAGGGGCTTAAAGCAATATTTAGGCCACTGCTTCACATGAACTTGCAATTTAGATTTTTGTGGTATTCTATTTTATAATACAACAGTATGTGAAATATTTTCTAGTTTACTGTGGAAAGCTTTTGTGCCTTTTTAAAGCTACCATCCATAATTAGACTGGCCGACTTGCCTCCTGTTGTTTTCTCACAATTCACCACTAGATGCTATCTACATTACTTCTGTCTGATAGTGTGCCAGCTTTGGTCTGACAGAAGAAGAGCAGAGTGCACAGGTGAGCCTGAACAAATCTAGTTATAACTAACTCGGTGTGTTGTCATTTAAGTTTTTAAAATGGATGCTTGTAACATTTCTGGTATTTTTCATGAACTGACAAACATAAAATCCTTAATCATCAATCCTTGAACTGGGGTTATGTTTACTGCCAATAACATCTTTGTACAGCTCTTGGCCCTCAGTTCAATGACAACACAATTAAAACCAAAGCATTCAAAACTAATTAATGTAGCGATAACCACATGCTACAACAAACATACGGACTGATATTGTTCCTTTATATTCTAACCTGTGAGCCATGACAGAAAGGCGAAGCTAACGAAGCATGGAGGTTGGGTTGAGAGTTCAGCCCAGAGCCCATCATTGTTTGACAGGCAAAGAGAGGAACCAGCTAATGATCATTGGAACATGATAGTATACGAGATTGCAGTTATAGGCGCACTGGTTTGTGAGGAAGGTGTTCCATAAAGGACAGCCTCCATGTTTGTGTAAAGAGAGAGACTAGAGATCAACAGATTGCAGGTTTGGTTCATGCTTGCTGGAGATAAGACTTGAAGAATGTCCATCAATTGCTACTAGGGCTACAACAATTAATTGACTAATCATGACTATAAAAATAATGATAGTCATATTTTAATAATCATAATCATTGTCTTGACCCTAAGGATGCGCTCACAAGTCATTCATGCATGTTTGAGTAATCTTGCGATGTCTACCTATTGGAATCCTCCTTGCAGTAGCAGTATGATCCTATCCAAAGCTCAGCCCACAAGCCTACGTAACCCATGCTCCCATACTGCCATTTTAAATAAATACACAAAAGAAGAATACAAAACAATACACTACAACTTCACAAACCTGATGCGATGTGCAGTAGTGCAGTTGTGTTGTGATAACACTCTGAAGGGGGAGTGATGAAACTGAAACTAGTTACACATTTTAATACGTTGTTTTTGGCAAATATAGCATTTTCAAAACAAGGTAACATGGTGATCTAAATCTGTTACGTGTTAACAATTAACACCGCACAGAAGTCTAACCCCCCCCCTCTTTAAATTCTGGTCTAGTTCAGGTTTAGTTTCAGATTTAGTCACAGTTTAGTCCCAATTACGATGTGTGCACGCACCCTAAAATGCATACAAAAAGATCTTTTTATAACAAAGACAATGGCATTATTAAATAAAAATGTCAGAAAAATGTTCATCAATTATAGATATGCTAGACCTATAAGATGAGTGACTTGCTAGAGAGAGTTTTGGGAAAATACTTACTAGGAATACAAATTAAAAAGGATATGGCATCGGCAATGCTCAATAGTTGCCAGGAGTTATTTTATCATGACTCTTAATGACTTATTCATACTCAAGCAATCTTTAGCCTTCTTCTGTGTCTTTTCAGCATCTGCTATTGGCTTTGTGCCCGGTCACATACAGCAGCAATAATAGACTGTGTTCTCGTAGCATATAATTTCCATTCACATTAGGAGCTATTAACCCTGTTTTAATCTCTTATATGAGCTAGAGGTGCAATTTCACCAAGGAGTCATCCATTCACAGAACAGCTGGAGTATAGGAGTCATGCGTATTGTTATGCTTGAATTTCACAAAAGTCCGGAGCACTGATGTTTGCGCAAACTAGTGCATGCCATTTACAGGGACCAGACAGCGTAAATGAAAGAATAACGACTTCTCTCATAAGGCATCCGCTTTACCAATGAAACAGCCATGCACAGAGCCAACAGAGCAATAATGCAAGAAAATGATACGAGACCTTTAAGCTATTAGGAATACATTTGAAGAGCTGTGTTAAACTGGCAATCAGTCACAACATATGCGCAAGCTACGACTAGTTTGTGTTTACTGAATAAATGCAGTAGTTGAGCTGCAAATTCTCACCCTGCGCGTTCCGGGCTAAACGATGACATGCCATTATTAACGCAAATGCAGACGCGGCTGTTCGTCAAGGTGCACGGATGGGTTTATTGGACACTACATACCAAAGCTCCATGGTGCAGCGTGACATTAAATGAAACGCGGTCATTCAAGTTAAAATAATTGACACAGTTGTTAAAGCAATAAGAATCCCGTGTGGAACTTATAGTAGCAAATTCTTAAGTGTTGTGTAGTGTTGGTTATGCAGTTACGCACGTTATTGTCATAACAGAACACTACGCATTAGGAAATTCAACTTACAGTCTAAACGCAAAAAAGTTAATAACTGAATCATGTCAAAAGCAAAGAAAAAGCTGCCACGGAAGAATGAATGAAATAATCATTTTAGGCATTTCACGCTTACCTTAGGAGCACGGTAAACCGACAGTCCAACAGTGGCGTTTAGGAGCAATGCGCACACTTTCGATGAAATAAGTCGCTGTTCTTATGGCCAATGCAAGTCAGACCCGGTCCGACAGGCAGTCACTGTGATGGTAAAGTCCCACACACCGTAGTATCCTCCAGCATCGCTCCGTCTGTGGGCTGCAGAGGCATCACTGGACGTATGAACCAGCGCTTCACATGAGCGGCGACAGGGAAAGTCCGGCATGGAGCAGGCCGCTGCGGGGTGGATTCTTCTGTGAGGCGAGTCTGGAGGTAGTAGCGTGCAGGTAAGGGCACGTGATCATACAAATGATGCGTGTTAAGAGTGCTATATTGCTACATAATGTGCTATAAAATGAAGAGTAGCCTTTTTATACCACTAAAACTGAAATTTCTAAGCAAAATAAATCCTTTTGCTAGTTAGTGCAAAGCTAGGCACTCACCAGATAACGTCTTTTTCTTGTATTATATTCATTTTCTTCCTCCAAAAGTGCGCGTAAAACGCTGTAGGCTAATGGCTAATCTTTTCCTAAAGGCACTTGTATGTAATGAAGTATCATTGCGCATGTCACTAAGTAGCACATGGCGTCTCCATCGAAAATACGGGCACGTATGTTTCAGTTAACATAATGAACAATATTTGTATCTAATAACATGTTAACCAACCTTTATAGGTTATAAAAGGCGAGATACCTTATTTATCCCATAATTGATAAATTATGAATTATTGTGTGTCTAAATATTACCACAACAAAGAAAGAGTAGCCTAGTGCAAAGTGTGACCACTGCATTTTGTTTGTCAGGTATTTCACATAATTGTCAATTGTCCATGTTCACAATACACATCAAAGTAAAAGAGTTCTCTGTGCTTTCAGTTGGCTTCAGCTGCAGAGCCCATGGCCGCCTCTGCTTTTTGTAAAGTATTCTTTTCAAACACAAGTTGTGCACCAGAGGGACAGTTGTGCTGCACATCAGCCTGAGTCTGCGTCACTCCACAGAACTGAACTGATGAATGACTGGAGGGAGTCTGCTGGGAGCGAGCACTACCAGCAGCAGAGTAGCACTAGCTCTGAGCCTGCCGGGCAGCCCAGATCTAATAACAAGGCTGCATACTTTAATAGAACAACCCTGGCAACCGCGGCAGCACTACTGGCTACAAGTGTGGTTAGTGGGGACATTAAACAATCAGAGTTGTACCGGACCAATTCTTTTGAAAATTAATTCAGATTGACAAAGATGGTTGGATGAGAGATTCAAAGGAAACATTTCGTGCATGGTGATATGATAGGGGGATTTACTGTACCTGCTAGCCTTTTCATCAAGCAGCAATCAACAATTTATTGGTGGCAGTCAGTCAATAAAGGCGTTCCCTGGAAGTGCCAGTGAAATCAATATTCCCCTGTGACACAGCACACAGGCTGCAGTGAGGGAGATGGATGGGAGGGGGAAAACTGAGCTGGAATGAGTTGCCACATTTGCACTGTATGCAAATACGATTGATTAGCAGTGCTGGCAGTGGAACATTAAAAATGACCTAAAATAAAATGAATTTGTCCTTTATTTTATGCATAGTGGTAATCGCAGCTGTCACGATAAATACTATATTGACTTATTCTTCAATAAATGATGGAGCAATATTTTTGGGGGTCAATATTTATTGTTGGTATTTTTCTACTGGCAGATGGGTTTGCTGGGTGGACTTTCTCTGTCAATGCGATGTTCTGGTTTGGTTTGATCTGAGTTGGTCAGGGCCACTTTTTCTTGAGGGATCACTTGGCTGCTGCACATACCTGACCACAGTCAATATTTAGAAGTTGTCCTCAAAGAAAACAAGACAATAGTGATAGTGTCCATGGCATTAAAGAGCTTTGGAGTATGCAGCAAAGCATGATTGCTTTGTAAGTCAGGCTTCGCTAATGAAACTTGTGCTGCTTAGATTCCCCCAGGAGGCATTTGCGATCTTATTCATGTCACATTATGTTTCAAGTACATCCATGACGCTGGCTCACACATCAATGTCTATTTTGTAGCTAGACTGTGACAACGTGTGTGGAGGCAAAATACAAACATAGCTTGTCAGAAAAAAAATCATTTGATAAAACAGAAAATTATAAGAATTAAAGGAACCGTATGTAAGATTCTGATTTTAAAGTTCATAAACCTATCTGTGTCCCCAGATACGAGGTAAACGCATTCAAATCAAATATATTGTTGACTGATAATGCAATTATCTGCTGTTTTGGTTCTCTAAACAATTATCCAATCAGAAAGCAGAATGAGCCTCACATGATTCTTTCATTTAGGTTGCCAGTTTCAATGTTGAAGTTCAGTTGGTTTATACTGAAAATGCCTCTGATCTGAATCGTCACTACCTAAATCCCAGCACCTGCAGCCAGTCATTAATCAGTGCAGCCTCTTAGTGAATTCTGAATGTTCAGTTGTGATTGTAGTACCGTAAGAGCGCGGGCTACGTACTGTTTTTTTTGTTTTTTGTTTTGTTTTGTTTTTTTAAACACCAATGTTCAAGCCCACGTTCTAACTCCCAATCCCTTCCATTAGAATCCAGTCCATGGTTTAGCCCTGTTGGTGGCACAGCATGCAACAGCCAGCTATTTATCAATTATTCATACCGATGGAGATACTTGCAAACATATGAAAGATGACAGAGAGTGCAAAGTAACTATTAAAATATTTGTAAGATGTATTTACTGTGAATCATGAATGAAATGTAGCCAGTTTAGCTAGTTTCTTCTTATGATGTGTAACTTGGCTTGAGCATGTAAACACCACTAGGCATGTTGTGGTTGGTTACATCATAATCTAATTAATTAATCGGATTTAGGACACTGGCAGTTGAAGCCTAATCAATGTGAATTATTAATGATTTGCATCCTTAGCTATTCTGCGCGCTGTCAGCCTTGTTCCTGTTAATGAGAGTGGTCAAGTAAACCAAAACAACTTTCAGTCACAATATTGGGTGAAGCAACTGATTCAAATAAGAGTTTGAAAAGTGCTGAAAATGAGACTTGTTTGCTGGGTTTTATTAACATGTTATTTTGATTTTTAGCAAAACAATTTGAAATTTTCAAATGGGACAAGTCTGACAATCTGTGCAGAGATCCACCGGAGAAGACTTAGTCCTTTGAATAAGGAGGCTCTTCAAAGAATATTTGGAAAAGAGGTACTCACAAAATCTTTTAAACTTCAGACTATATTCTCTCTTGACCTTGATGATTCCACCTCTAAACTAATGCTCAAGTGACATAAAAAACACAATGAAAAACACAAACCTTTTGCTATTTTGATTTAATAATGTTGTTGTCTTTGTCATAAATGTCATAAAACATTATAAAATGCTGTAAAACGTTGTAGAGTCTTGGTAAAGCTGGACGATTATTAAAGTGATCTATAATCTTTTTCTTAATTTAATTAAAAATTTTAATCAATTAATCAATAAAATCAATTTAACAAGAAAAGGAAAAAATAGGCTTAAAAAGAAAATCTAAAAAACAAAGACAAAAACAAAAACTGACATGTAAGAACCAAAATTATGCCACTAATAGTTCACTGGACCCTTTTTTTAATCATTGCAACCCTATACATACAAGTTGTGCTAATGTATTGGCCTCATAAACAAATCAATACTGTACAAATCAGAAAATAGTAAAATTGCTTTCAGATTACAACATCATCAACAGAATGTATGAAACTGCAGTATTTATATCACTGTTGTAAAATATGCTACAAATAAGCTACAGTTTATTGACGGGGCATTGGTGCTATCTGAAACATTAAAGCTTTCCACTAAATACTGCTGCAACAGTCCAGTCTCACCCAGCTGTGTGAAAACTGTTCCGTGCATGGGCGACTGTCTGTTCCCGCCCTCCAGTTTGGATCGATGAACTTCCCCATGGAGACGTGTGCAAACCTTTGATCCTCTTTTGAAGGCCTTATCACTCTTTGACTTGATCCAATTCACACTGTTTTGTCTAGAAGAAAATGAATTGAACCATGAATAATAATATGGAGAAGCCGTTATCTGCAGCTTCTCATGATGACTTGGTAGGTTTTACTTTAACTGCAATTATAATGGTGCATATTTATAATAGGCTGCATTCACGTTCTAGTATTTGATGATAATATAATTTCAAATGGAGGGCAAGAGCCTGTATAACTCTATGGGAGATTTACAATTTTGAAAAAAAAAATTCCAACCTTGTGATCCAAAAAACATCAAAACTTATATATTATTTATTAGGGATTGGCTGCACAAACCATATTAATCTTATGGCTTGGAGTCCTTTTAACTTACAAGTAGGCTACATCTTTGATATTCAGTAATGACTCTTTCTGAAAGCATAGAGAAAAAATGATTTCACTTCAGTTTATTTATGCTGCCAGAAAAAAAACTTTGTGCCAGTTTTTGTTTCATGTGGATAGGCCTAGTAATTCCAGATATATTAAACATGCACCAGGACGGCAAATTTCATCACAGAATTCTGACTTGTCCTCCAGTTTAATTTTAAACTATAGGTATTTTAGAAAGTCTCATTGCATTACGTAACCCCCTGTTAATCTCACTAATGTCTGTTTACATAGGAGGATCTTTTTAACCAGGTAATCCCATGTAAAAGTTAATGAGGCGACACTAACAAATGGGTAACACTCCTGCCAGTTATCCTCCCGGGACCTTGTAGCATGTTATCTCTTTCTTCAGCAGCCAACCAAACAGTAGTAGAAGCACTAAGAATAGAAATGGCAATGAAGCTGAATTATTTAAACACAGGGGGTGGAATACACAAGTTAATTTCTCACAAATCCTCAGAAAAGTGGAAGTTTAAAGTGCAAATGATAGTTTTTAATGTTTTTATAATTATTACTTGGTTTGGTTGGATAGTACCTGTGGTAAATATTTATCATAGTTTTACACCATTTAATTGCAGTTGCACAGAATTACAAAAAATACAGGAAGTAGCGCAGAGTTCTAAAAGGGAATACGTCTAACTATGTTGTTTTAGCTGGTTTATAACAGTTGTCACCCCAAAAATTCCATCTAAAATGCAGGGACAATTTACACACAGTGAAGGCATTTATCTGTCAGTTTAAAGGTTCATTTAACAAAATAAACTAATCAAGATTGTTTTGCAATTCTTGACGATGGCTTATCACAGATGCCAATAGGCCTGAATGTTTTGGGAAAAATATCTAATAGCAATTTTTCTGACAGGCATTGCAACTGTAATTAGATTTGCGATTTATGTTTTAATAATAGAATCCACGTCCAGGAGAATTGACCAAAAGACTGAAATATGAACTGACAACTAAAACAAGGATGACATTTCAGAACATGTTTGTAGTGGTAGTTTTCAGATTCTAAAACTTGATTATGTCATACTTCTAGATGGGGGGCAAGAGCCAGTTTTTCCTATTGATAAATCAAAACCTAAATAATCACAAATAATCAACATAAAAAGAAGTCATATGCACAGCTAAACAGAACCATTTTGAGCCTGGATTTAAACATTGTCAGAGTAGAGGCCTGTCTCACATCTTCAGGAAGACTGTTCCACGTTTTAGCTGCATAAAACTGAAACGCTGATTCTCCATGTTTAGTCCTGACTCTGGGCACCAGCAGGAGGCCGGTCCCTGAAGTCCTCATAGTACGAGATGGTTCATATGGCATTAACATGTCGGAGATGTACTTTGGTGCTGGGCCATGGAGAGATTTGTAACAAGCAGAGCTGCTTTAAAGTCTATTCTCTGAGCCACAGGAGCCAGAGACCTGAGCACAGGACTTATGTGCTCGTACTTCCTGGTTCTAGTGAGGACCCGAGCAGTAGCGTTCTGGATGTACTGCAGCTGTCTTAATGTTTGTTTGGAGAGGCCAGTGAGCAGGACGTTGTAGTAGTCTAACCTACTGGAGACAAATGCATGGATAAGTCTCTCCAAGTCTGGTTTTGACAGTATACCTTTGATTTTTGCAATGCACAAATGTTAAACCTGATCATTTCTATTAGTGTCTAGACCCAAGTTGTTGCATTACAACAAAAGTCTGCATTTTAACAATATGCATTTTAGCTGAGTCCCCATCTGTATTAGATTTCATTGGCCTATAGACTATTATGATGTCATCTGAAACCCAGCAATAGATCTAAATTACAGGGTTAGCAGTTTTTATGCACAATAAGAGAGGACATTTTGTTTGAGGAGGAAATGATGATACTTAAGTCATTTCAGCTTTTGCGATGTGCTAATAGCGTCATTAAATTTGAGATTTTGATTTGATTGTGAATAACCTTGCAGTCCTGATATCCATTCCTGTCAATATTGGGACTGAAACAGAATGATGCGTATGGCTTACCCCTCCTTTCTCATTTAAAAATACATTCGTTTGAGAAGTGTGTGTCGCTGAATTTAAATTGCACCATAAATGTGAAACTCAGGGCTTACCAAAACTTTGCCCCTTTTATTTCCCCTTCCCTGCTGCGAGAATTGTATTTTTCACACTTCCTTAAACTTTACAAAAGAAATTCTCGAAGATGCATAAAATATTGAAAGGACAACGTTAGAAAGTGTACTCTAGTTTTTGTTCGGCACATTGGGCACACAGTTGGGATTTGTGAGTCATAATTCCATGTGCCTTTGTTTTTTATCAGGGAAAATTGGAGAAAACAAATGCTGGGTTTGATGTTACTTCTTGGATAAAATGTAAGAAGTATTCGAGGTATGAAGCTATTGCTCACTGACTAAAAAGTGATACTAACCTTGACAGTTTAGACAATAGATTGTGTTGTATTGTGCTTTTATGAAGGCACTGGCAATCCAGAGGCGACAGGGACAAACAAGTGTAGGTGTGGTGAGTAGGGTATTGAAAATTTGTAACTTTAACCCTGTAATAAAAAGTTGGGAATGTGGCTACTCAGGTTGGAACTATTGACACTGGTGATGACTAAGAGGTTGCTGAGGAGGCTGAGGGTTTTACTGCTGCGGTGGAGATGACCCCAGAGTTGAGATATGTCACTAAGTGCATTTATATGACAATGGATGACTTGTAAAATACAATGTAAGAATCAGCTGCCACACATCAATTAGCTATTGCATTTACCTTAAGGTGCATATACCTTTTCTGGTGAGAGGTTCACTATCTGCTCGTCTCCAAGGAGATGTCTTTATCTGTGATGTTTTGCAGTATAACATTAAATTGATCTAATTGTCATTTATTTTCCTTGCTCAAACATACCTGACAAAACATGCATTTTTTTTCTTCAGATCTGACGTGTAACTTGGCCATCTGCTTGTCTCCACAGAGAGGATGTATAAGATGTCATACTGTGGAACATTGCTGGCAAAGCAATAACATCACCATGGAGACAATCAGGGAACCCTCCTTCAAAGTTACATTGTACCTGCACAACGACTGGGGGGAAAAGAAACATAAACAACCAAAATGACTTCACAAAAGTAACAAACTACTTTTCACCAAAACAACACTGTGTTACTCAATAAATACATATGGATGCTGTTTTTCTTATTTCTCTGTATGTTTTCCATGCGCTGGTTTACTGCAGGCATTGACTTGTGACTGTTTATGGATGTGGAAGCGTGGCACAAAATGAAAGCATTGACCTTCAAGCAGTGGGTGCAGAGAGTTCCCTCCCTCCCGACTCGGGCTTTATCTGGCCTGCATTATTTAAACATGTGAGCGCGGCCTTTGATCACTCTAAAACGCCTGGAGTCTCCGAAGGATTGGACTTAAGTCTTTATTATTGTGTGTCACTCTTTCTGTCTTTTTACACAATGTTACTCTGAAATATCTGGCTGACAGGTAGAAGGTGAAGGCTGTGACTGTGTTATTACTGCTCCAGTGCTCTCCACACTCTCTCTCTCTCTCCACCTGTCTCCGTCTTCTGCACTCTTCTAACCTCCTGTATCCCGTATGCGCCGGCACAAGTCAAGGAGGTCTGTCCCATTTTTGCTAAAGAGGACAACCTCCAGGCAATTGGTATTGCATTCATTTTGACATCTTTCTTCTTTTATTGTAGGTTAAGTGTAACCAGTTTCACCCAGCTGTCACTGCTGCTAGGGCAACATGGATCCAGAACCCATGGACACATCTCCAGATCTGCGCAAAATAGAAGTAAGAGTATTGATTTGAGCAAATATTTAATAGCCACTGGCAAGTATAAGCCCGTAGTCAATCTGTTGAGACAAAGGCAGCAGCATTGCCCCTCACTATATTTGTGAAACGCTGTTGCATTCCATTCACGTTCAAAAATTGTGGAATTCTGTCAAATTTTAGGAAAATGTAATTGGTTTTCAAATGAATTTGCACAGAATTCAAGCTTTCTGGTTCAGAAATAAAATATAAAAATGCTGCTGCAAAACAAAAGTTTTATCTGACAAAGTTCAATATGTAGTGGAAAAAATGCTTCAGTGATTGGAAATGCTAACATGCTAATTAGCTTTTCTTAAAAGAGACATTATGCAAAATGGACTTTTAAAGAACACATATGCATTATTTGTTTTTGCCCTTTAAACATGCTCTTGAGGAGATTTGCTTTGGCATCTCATGTTTTAACTTAAAATAATAACTATGTGTAAAACCAGACATTATTTCCCTGTACTGGAATCTGGTGTAGGTGTCCATCTACTGGCAGCAGAGGGAATTAAAATCATGGGGGAAAAAAATGAATGTTATTTAATTAAGGAACATGCCCTGACATGTTAATATAGCATACAGTATGATGAATGCAATTTGACAGCAGAAATGCATTTTGCATAATATGTGTCCTGTAAGAGCTTTTAAGCATGTTATAATAATAATAATCGCATAATACCCACTTGTTAAAAAAAAGAAAATTCTATATTTTATAAAGCACAGGAATAAACTGAGTCAAATCTACATCAGAGAGAATCTAACAAAGGGACCAAAGCAGCGTTTCGTCAGCAGTGTGAGGCTGTGGGCCTGACTGGGAACTGAGAGATAAAAGAGTAGGACTGGCTCATATAATACTTGGGCTTTAGAGTGAGCCTGCTGTTGAAAGATATGGAGCCACAGACACATACAGTGAACAGTGTATAAATCAATCAAGCTTTGATACTGTAGTTTGATCCTCATATTTTCAAATGTTTCTAGTCTTTTTCTTCTCATATTAAAATTAAACTGATAGCCTGTAAATTGACCAGAGCAGGGTAGTGAGTACATTTGACTGAACTCACTGCCCACTGCTCCAGATAGAAGTCATGAAGTCATAAGTAAAAGTACTATTTTTATCTATATTCTAATGTATTTGATATATGAACCTAATGGAGACAAAGCACCTGCATAACCACATACGGTACATACTTTTATATTAATTTAAACACAAGGGTCATTGATTAATTTCCTATGTACGGCTGATAATATTTAAATTATTAAGTGTGTTAAATTAAAGAGGGGGTATTATGTAAAAGCGACTATTTTGAGCGTTCTACCATAACATACAAAAGCATTATACAAAACTGTACACTGCAACTTGACAAACCTGATGCGATGTGCTGCAGTTTAATTAGCAGAACGCACACTGATTGTGTTGTGATAGTGCTTTGAAGCGGGAGTGAAGGAGGACTCAAAAAACAAAAGTGAGACTTATAGAACATATTGCTACATTGTTTTCAGCAAATATAGCAGCGAATCACTAGTTGATTTCAAAAATACGTTACTACTTTATTTATAATATGACATAACATTAAATTTACAATAGCAAAATGTCATGTGGCCAGTGAGATGAAATGTGGCAGCAGTAATCCATGGCCATATACTCTCATGTTGTGGTGGAAGCATAATATTATTGTGACAGCCTCTCTGGTCTGGCCCAAATGGTTTCATGTGTGGAGACTTATCTGGGGTGATGGCTTGTCTGACTGAGGAGCCGTGGAGGGGACTGTGTCAAATTGGACGTGATCTCAGGAACACTTTCATCAGAGCTCGAGACATGGCGCCTGCCTCCCCACACACCTGAGGCATTTCTGTTCACACAACCAACTTTGCAGCTGGTTTGTTAAGTTTCCAAAGCAGCAACAGCTAATAAACTCATTTTAAGATAGCAATTTCTGGAATTTAAAAAAATCTAATAACGTTTTTTTCTGTTAATAGTTAAAATTTTGTAATACATAGCTTTTATTATAAATTTGCAAATTAGTGCAATAATTAGTAAATAAGGTTGATGCGAAAAGAGTAGCTGCTAGGATTTAACTTGATAACAATTACAAGACAAAATAGTTTGTTTTTAACATTTTGGCACAGCAGTAGTACGCTGTGTCCTTAATAAATGTAGCTTATAACGCAAAAACAATTAAGTAAATATTTTGTCTCTTGAAATAAAAACTAAACTTAACTAAAAGATAATTCATAAGAGATATAATAAATCAGCAGAAGACATTCCAATCCAGTTTAAATGTTCTTGTGATGGATTTAGGCACTTGTGTAAACTTTGTGAAAAAGCGCTCTTACATTCCCATTTCCAGATTACCTGCTGCTTCCCTGCCCTGCGCCCTTCTCAGCCGTAATGTGCTACTGTAGAGACTCCGTGGGGCTTTAATGATTTTCTTTTAAAGAGCGATTGAACAGTTAGTTTTATCGCTGCCAGTGGGCCACAAGGAGAACAAGGAAGTCAGCCTTATGGTGACAAATCCTTGCATCAGTTTTGTATTTGAAAAGCATTGCCTCTTGCGCAATATCAGCACTCGCTGGGTTATTATTATTCACAGCTAAACGGTCCCTTATGGAGTTTGCCAAATAATAATTTCTGTGTATAATGTACCTCATGGTTGCTAGGTAACAGTGATGAAATTCCCTAGTGTGATGTCATAATTTCCAATTAGGAAGTAAAATTATAATCCGTAAAAAAACAAAAAAAAAAAATGCTTCTAAATTTGTAATACTTCTTAACCATGTTTTAGTCAAATTATTAGTCTAACTTGTCCTAGGCATTTGAAATGATGTCATAATTTCCAATCAGGAAGTAAAATTATAATCCATAAAAAAAACGCCAAACTGGGTCCAAATTTGTAATACTTTTAACAAAATCTTAACTATGTTTTAATACAATTATTAGTCTAACTTTGCCTAGGCACTTGAAATGATGTTATAATTCCCAATCAGGAAGTAAAATTATGTTCCGTAAAAAAAAAACCAACATACTGGGTCTAAATTTGTAATACTTTTAACAAAATCTTAACTATGTTTTAGTCAAATTATTAGTCTAACTTGTCTTTGGCACTTTAAATGATGTCATAATTTCCACTCAGGAAGTAAAATTATAATCCATAAAAAAAAATAAAATAAAAAAAAAAGCCAAACTGGGTCCAAATTTGTAATACTTTTAACAAAATTATGTTTTAGTCAAATTATTAGTCTGACTTGTCCTGGGCATTTGAAATGATGTTGTAATTTCCAATCAGGAAGTAAAATTATAAGTTGTAATAAAAAATGTCAAATTGGGTCAAAATTTGTAATACTTTTAACAAAATCTTAACTATTTAGGTTAAGTAAGTTAAGTACTATAATTGTTAGTCTAACTTGTCTGAGGCAGTTTAAATGAATTGTGTCATCAGCTGCCTAATAACACAGCTGGGGGACTTGACAAGAGGGTGATTGCATTTAGAAGTTAATATGCCCCGCACTCACCTTTGGCGTCCTTTAGCCGTTTTCATTTGTTAATCTAGTTTGGCCCATCACTGCTATTGGTCACGCCAGGCTAATTGTGACATTAAGAGGTGACTTAGTTCTTTAGGGATCCCAAAATGTCGTCTGTGTAAATCTAGCATGAAAGTCACTCAGCCCGGCCAAATACACAGAGCTTGTTAGTCATGCTTCTTAATTACCAAACGCTTCATGCAGGAATGTCCCAATTGTCCAATCTAGTCTGAGCAGGAACCGTGCCAGGGAGGCTCTAAGCTACAATTTGCAATTCAGTTTCTCACAAATATTTTAACAACATTTTTACTAACTTTTTTCACGTTTTAGCTTGTGTCAGTTTGAGGTCATTGCTTTTCCTCAAAATTTAGACTGGATTTTACAGGACCCATAGTACACAGCTTTCTGATCTATGTTATAGTGTTGTACAAGGCGGAACATTTCGAGCTTTGGACTCCAGGTATGTTTTTGAGGAAGTAATTATTATATTATATTATAACATGGATTAAAGATTAAAGCTCACAAGAGTCAGTTTTGTGCAGTAGAGGATCTTTAAACAAACTGTCATATTTCTAGCCTAATTGATTCCTTGTGAGAGAAATTCATTCTTTGCATTTGACCCATCCTTCAACCAGTGCCACTGAGACAACCTGTCAGGTGCCGTGAGCTGCTGCTGTGTAGTGCTCAGGGACCCATCTCTATGATCCTGAGCTAGGCTTGGTCAGGACTACCTGACCCATGGTGCATGTTTTTGGGTTAGATATTTTTACTCATTTGTCAGTTCAAAAAGACAAACCTGAGGCACTGAGGACACACTGAGAATGACACATGTGCACACACACAGACTGGGGCAGGGCAGAAAAAATATTGGTGCCAACTATCAGCAATCAGACCAATACCTGGGGAAATCTTCTGACATGACCAATATCACTGATAACTAATAACACATCACTAGTTTCAGTATCCATTTTGGTCACTTGAATCTCTTGTGTTTTCCTTTGTATTTCTGGTCCTGTTTTCACACTGTCTTTGTCACCCTTTCAATAAGACAATTAGCAGATGTGGCCGCTTGTTTCTGTTAGGGCTGGCTATTTGTTGACTCATTTAATTGCGGTGTTTTGTTTCGACAGATGGAGGAAAACCTGCAAACACTTTAATGTCCCAAAGTGGATCATAATTCATTTGCAAAGTGACACTGATCTTGTATAAAACCAGCACACACATATCTTTCACAATCACGCGATCAGAGATGTCGAGCATGTAATTGGATATGATTCCATTCATTAGGTGATGAGCAGCCAACAAATTGTGGCTTGTCCTCTGTCGCAGTTTGGGTCATAGCAATCAATCTAAAACGTCCAGATTATTATGTGGGAAATAGAGCTAAAACTATTATGGATGATGCTATGAAGTCACCGCTGTTAAAAGTTCTCTGATCAGTTTACCCTTGTAATCGCTTGTTGACTGTTACGGTCTGGGAGAATTGCACTTATGTATCAAATGTTACAACTTATTCACCCCTTTTAGCACAATAATATGTGTGAAAACCTGTATAAAAGATTTTCAAGTCATAAAAACTCCTGTAATTGAAAGGTAGAAAGCAGCAGATTTATTGTCATTTATTTTGTATTTTATGAAAATGTTAAAAATGATATTTTTTTCATCCCAGCTGCTTGAACTGTAGTCTCACAGAACACTGAAAAAATCAAAGCTCTGCTATTAATCTGAATTATGTTTTTACAATATTTAGTGCACTGGGTCAAAGGCAGTTTGAACTCAATTTAAAAAAGTGATTTTTCCATGTACAGAGGGGACTGGTGATCATGGTCAGGATCATGCAGGATTACTCACATATTCAGGACAGAATACAACTCGGAGTAAGGTACTGATGAGAGAAAATATAGTATAATATTTAAAAAAAATACATATAAAAGTGTATTTTGCATTTCATGTCTCCCTTAATCTGAAACAGTCGTAGCATTAATTATTACAGCGTGTTAATGAGACAACAGCCACAGCAACATCTGGCCCCACTAAAGGGAAATGTCAAGTGCACGGCTCCCCACGTGGAGGGCTTCCTTCTGAGAGACAGTGTGGACCTGCCTACTGCACAAGCTGACAGCACAATAATGAGATCATATGGGCAGACTAAACAGAATCTGTGCTTGATTTGAGTCCATTTAAAAAAAAATGTGGTTCAGTGGATACTGTATAGTGGTTATTTGTCAAGGGTTGTTGTTTGGAAAGTTTTTCTTAAAACATACTTTATAAAAACAGAGAGCAGGGGAGTCCATTCGGTCGTTCATTTGACTTTTAGCCGAAGCTCAGTGTAGTCCTTTTTTGTACTATTTTGTAGTGGTTGTATTTGTTTAAAAATGTTCACATTCAACCAACCTCGTGTGCCCCTCGTGCTCTTCTTTGAAAATACTAATTGTAAACCTGGGGCTCTGAGAACAAATAAGGCACATTATGCGAAGATATTTACAATGTAATGTGAGCTGTAGTCAAATGTATTTGATGAGTATGAACTACTCAGAAAAGGTTAAATGCTAAAGTTGTATGAGTAAATGCATAGGTATAAACCATAGTTGTCTCTCCTTTATAAGTTGAATGTGCAACGCTGCCCCCGTGTGCTGTGAAACCGCAAACACAGGATTTTACCGCTCATAAACAGGGCATGATTGATGTGCTTGTAAAATTTTATGATGTACTGTAACCATATATAATTTATATAATATGAGTGGGCAAACACAATATACAAACTTTAGTGACAGTACACAAAGTATTTCAACTATTCTGCTTTACAGAGTAAGAAAGACATTACAATCACAATACAAATAAATCAAAACATAAATAATCATCATAAAATTAACTTTAAAAGAGAAGAGTGTTGATTAAAGTCCTTTCAGTCATATGCACAGTTTATGTTTTTAAATCACAGACCACATGACTGCTCCATGCAAGTTCTTTGCTTTAGGAATGGAGAACTAGGTGAAACTAGGTCACCAGCCATTTGTAAAACTGTCCATAGCGAAAAAAAATAACATTTTAATATTAGTTTTCACAAAACTCATACATTTTCAACTAACTTTTTAAGACATAACTATTAGATTTTTAAGGATATGTTGCTCTTTAGCCCTGCTTTAGAAAGTAAACAGCACATTCTTTATGACCACAGATAAGAGATTTTCAGTGCAGGCCCATAAAAAGATGACACAGCTATCATAGACCAAGACACATTATGATGGCCGTTATCTGGTCACCACGGATACGCTCTCAGTGGAAAACTTTTGTGTAGAACTTTGGTGTAAAAAGTGTAAGCTTTTATGGACTTCAACCTTTTCCGGGAACAGTCATGCCAAACCGTGCTGTGCTCATGCTAGTGGGATTTTTTACTTTTTTAGCAGCGTTAACCTTTAATATAGTATCACGTTTTGGAGCCAAAACTGGTGAGTAGTTTGACAACTAATATACAATTTTTGTCTGATGATGTAATGTTGTGTTTCTGCAGGTATTTTCAAGCAGAGTACTGAGGATGTGCTCCTGAAGTACACCACTCCATTCACACCAGTACAATGGACATTTTTTGTGTGGGATTTCATATACATTTGGGTGTTAGCCATGTTTCTTTATTTCATCAGTGGACTCTGCAGAAGGTAAGACAGTTGATAATACTTTCTGCTTACATTAGATTACATAAAAAACACATTTTTGGTGTGTGAGTGAGTTAGGTGTGTTATCTGAACTGTAGTAAAAGCACAAAGAGGAAGTTCAACATCAAGGTAGTATTATTAAGGTAGTATTGTGCATTCTTTGACTCAAGTTTTCACCATTCTGGAAGAAAGAGGTTGCTTTAAAATTACCCAGAGACAAAATACAGCTTTAGTTTTATTAGCAATTCTCATACTTTTATAGTCTTGTACGTATACTTTTGTACTCTGTTGTACTTTTATATGACCAAAAACCACAACAGTAAAAGAAGTTGTAGCAGTGGGAAAGTTTGTCTAGACTATAGGCTAGACATTTACTTATGTACTTATGTAAGGTTAGGTAGAACATTGTTAATCCCAGTTGGAGAGAATTCTAGGTTGTTTTTTTACCCCCAAAATAGACTTGGTTTGTTTTAGTTTTTGTTTTGGTTGTGTTTATTGCACTAAAAAAACTTGAAAAACATGTGTCCCTAAAGCAGTAATAGATTTTGTCATATATTTTGCTTTGATAATCTAAAATGGCACAAAAATTAATAACATGTATTTGTACCAAAATTCTAACTTCTGCTCAAATTTAAACTTTAATTCAATATCACTTTTGGTCAACGTAGTGTATTCATTTTAAGAATTGTCTTTTCCAGGACTGCGTATGTCTGGATGTACACCACCCCTGCAGCATTGTCCTATGGATTTCATATTTCTGTTATAGCTAATGTGTGCCTTAACATCGCCTTTTTATTCTTATTTGACAGAGAGTAAGTGCACAGACATACATTCTTCCTTGACAATTACATAGACCTATTTTCCAAACATTGTGTATGTGATATTTTATACTCTTTACATTTATAGAGCGCTGTTTTCTGTTATGGTCACCTCTGCGCTCATGGCGGCTACAGACTGCACCATTCTCTTCTTCTCCTGCCACGGACTGAAAATCTATGGAGCTTGGCTTTACAAGGACCACAGGATCGACCTCTGGCTTTACAGAATACTGGTAAAACAAAAACATTGCAATTGAGAGACTTGTAAAATGTGTAAAATAGACAGTTGCTGGAGTTAGAAATTGGTATATAAAAGTTAATAATAAGACATGTTTGATAGATTCAAGAGTCAGAGTTCAATAACATGATTATAACACAAAGGGGCTATATATTTATTTATTGGATTTTAATTCCATGTTATTAAAAAGACCAGATAGTAAAAAAAAAAAATGTTTACTGGCCAAACTTTAAAATATAGATTATTAAATCTGTTCTGTGTAACTGATCAGTGACATCTAGTGTTGACATTGAAAACAGCACTTTTCCTTTTGTTAAGTACATTGCATTTTATTTTACATGGAAATCATCAACAACTAAATTGACCCTGTGAATAGTGTATAAATATTTTAGTCAGTCGATTCATTAATTTAAAAAGTTTATAGGGCAGAACATGCTAATGGTATAGTCTTTGGAGACTGCTACTGGGCTTGGCTGTCTTTTCCATAACCAACTGTGTATATCTCTCCCCACAAAGCCCCTGTACTAAAGGTGATTCCCAGATTAGGAAGCTGGAGGTATTTCATGTTGGACCATATTGGAAAAGCATAGATTCACAGGTATTATGAATAAAAGTAATGTTGAGTGAATTTGGAAGTGCTATACATTTGAAAGCATCATCTGATTCTTTCTCATGCCGGTTGTTGTTTTTTTCTGCTTATGTTAATATTCCCAGTACTATTAGGGCGACACTAGCTCAGTTGGTGGAAGACAGTAGCTCAGTTGGTAGAGTGTTTGTCCACTGAGCCGAAGGTTGGTGGTTTGATTTCAGCTCCCACAGATGAATGCTGTCGTTGTGTCCTTGGGCAAGACACTTGCCCCCAGTGTCTGTGTACACTGGTGTATGAATATATGTGTGAATGGGTGAGAGGTTTCTTGATCTAAAGTGCTCTGAGGGTCTTGAAGTTTTGAAAAGCGCTATATAAAAATGTGACCATTTATTACAAACAATGTTAACAATAATACTGCAGAGAGTAGCTCATTTGTTAGTCCTGTCCCCACTCTTTCTGTCTTGTTACTTCTTACTGGATTCCGCTCTATAGGCTTTAAACAGCAGTTAAATTTTACTTTTAAAAATTCAGGTCAATTGAAAAGTATTTGTGTAGTCGCCCAACTTCACCCTCTATCATTATTCAAGCTTACCACAAAATTAGCCTGACGAGCATGTCCACTCGTGTCCCATAGGTGCAGAATGGCATAGCGCTGTACGCCACATGGGGGACCCTCTCCACTCTGCTCACCCTGACCATCTACATGCAGTACCAGACCGGGGCCTCCCGCTGCGACTGTGCCACCGTGTCTCAGCTACTACTGCTCATGCTGCTCTTTGTGTGGTAAAACAAACATCAGACCACTTTATGATATAATATACTACAGAATGATTGAAATACTTTTCTTTCAGGTTTTTATTTGAGAACTTCTACTTTGACGTACATGTGCGCTACATCTTCACCACATATCCTGTAGTCATCTTGTGGTTAAGTGGGAACATCGCCAATTTGGATTATGGGACTCACAATTTTTTCTTTGGAGGTAATAACAAATGCATTTCTGTGATATGAATTATACATTTTAATCAATATTTAATTTTTTCCCAGTTTTCATCCTGATCCTCAGCTGTCTTTTATTTCTGGCCCATATCGTCCTGGTTTCATGGAAGCACCACAAAAAGCCCTTGTACAATGAAAGTGAACCCGGCATGTCTCCTGTAGAAATAGCACTGACACAAAGCAAAATCTTTTTGTAAATATGTGTAACATGTAATCTTTTTTTTTTTTTTTTTTTTTTTACAAATGTAAATAATTTGTGAATAAAATATTTGTACATATTTGTACATTGTATGAATTCTGCCCCATTATGTGTTGGCTGATCTGTTAAACTTTTATTGAAGCCCCAGTATGTAACTTTTTGGCAAAAAATAGACCAAAATAAAAACTTTTTTTTTTTCATTACAGATGTGTTTATTGCACTGAAAAACATGCACCCTTACTCTGAGCAGGTCTGCATCTCCATAAAACTGACTCTTATTTGGCCCAGAGGAGGGCCTGCTTCTGTTTGTTTCCATGGAAATGTTCCTATGGCTATAATATTCCTCAATCTGGCATAAAATGTATCTCCGTGGAGAATGTTCTGAGGTATGGTTTTAAATTTTTTTATTTCCATGAAATCATGCGGTTGACTTTTCATCCCCAGACAGTTACATACTATCACTTTAAATCAATCTGCAAGTCCAGTATGAATTAATGTTATAGAAATAAGTATTTTAAAGAAGTACTGAAGGTTCTTGAATACAGTTTTGTCGATGTACATGTTTTTATGGTCTATGGCTTTAACACATTCTGTCTTTTGTCCACTAGGATAGAGGTGAACTAAGGGCAGCAGGTTATTCATGTAGAGGACAGAATAGGACGAGAATGCACCTGGGTGGATCTTTATTTTTGCCCGACTGATTTGCCCCGTTCATTTACAGTCATAATGATATCATAATTACAGGCCAGCAAATCAGATCATATTGCACAGATATCATAAACACGCAGCTCCAAAGTACAGCTTTCAGATGCAGTAGACTGGAGAGTGGCTTAGCAGTGCCCATAGCATAGATCTACATCACTATGCCTGCAAGTGTCCCCACGTCTCCTCTCTCCGACAGGGCTCCGGGTCACGGGCTGCTTCATGCTGGGTCAGTCGCCCTCGCCATCGTAACCCAGGTGTGTGCTGCAGTTTTCTATGGCCTGGCTAAGGAAAACACTGTTCCCAATGGTAAGCCACATCAAGTCTATTCTATTCAATACATGTATATGGGCCACTGGCTGTTTAAAATTAAGGAGCATACTTACACTTAATATATTCTGAATTAATTATGTAAAAAGTCATAACATTGCACAGAGAAATCCAGGGAGACCTTTGCATTATAACAGATAATAAAACATGATTTGCAAGCAGATGTATGTGGGTCAATGAAGGCTGTTAGATATGATGAAAACAACACAACTCTCTGTAGAATGCTTTTTAAATCAACCAATGGAGTACCCTTACTTTTTAAAATCACAGTGTTAATAGTGATGATTAGTGGTATAAAATGTAAGAATACTGCATAAATAAATGTATAAGAGTAACTTTTCTCATTATTATTTACTTGATTGGGACAATGCATCGTAATGAACATATACGAAAACAATTGCTGTAAACATGCTGCCATGGGCTAATGGGCAAGTGTATAGTGTTTTGCCCAAGGACAAAACACTATACACTTGTTTGAGTGGGATGATGATGAACCACTGAACCAATGTCACTCATTTCAAATACTTCTTCTTTTTGTTGTTATATTGGTTGCAATATTGATGTACCCGGCACTGTGGAGTTGTGTTGCTGTTATCAGATTCAAATCTAATCACACATCAATTCTTATCTCTTTATTATTTACTATCGCAACTGGCAGCATTAATTAGTGACTAATCAGTGAATCATGTCAATTTGCTTGGACAGTTTACATAATGCACCAACATTTCCAGTGGTAGAAAGTAACCAAGTACAAGTAGTAAAGTACTGTACTTAAGTAGACTTTTTAGGTATCTGTACTTAATTTTACAGTGGATATGTTTTACTTTTACTTCACTACATCTGAGAGCAGGTATCTGTACTTTCTACTCCACTACATTTTTGAACAGGACTGAAAAGTAGAAAGTACTTTTCATATGATTTGAGGGGTCATTTTTATCATGTTCGTAGTAGCATCCTGACTAAAGTTTTCAAGTTCAAGCTTCAGCTTTGAGCAAACAAAAATAAATACACAAAAATCATGAGAAAATTTCAGAAATCGATTTGTATTGCTGCTGTTGACCAAAATATGTATCATTTTTTTATCCATATCACTACATTTAATACTTTAACAAATGAACAATACTTGTGTGAAATACTTTTACTTTTTACTCTTTAAATACATTTCTAAACGGGTACTTAAATACTTTTAATTAACTATTACTATTGACTACTTCATCCACCAATGAACATTTCTGAATTGTTTGTAGAATATGAGACATACATTTGAGTTAGCGTTAAGACAAAAAGTCAGATAAGCCACAGTACACGCAGGCCTTTGAGTCCTCTGTTGTTGTCCTTGCAGCAGTGTTTGAGACCTCCTCTGGGAATGTGTCTAAGCTGTGGAGCCTGGAGGTGACCATGGACCACTGGGCCCAGAACAACTGGCTCATGGTGGACTGTTGGTCTCTGGTCTCGCTGGTGGAGGCAGTGTACAGGCTGTGGAAGAGGTCACATATTATACTACTACAGTGATTTTTTTTTTTTTTTTTCAAACATGTATATAGATCAAGTCATAGATACAGTCATAAAAAATTGATGTTCGCAATGGAGCAGGAAGAAGCAGTGAATGATGCGGACTATGATATTTCTATGTGTATCTGTCGCCATAGAAACATGTTTGGTCCTGAGGCTTGTAACCCTGAGCTGCACCCTCCGCTCTTCTACCTGATGTGGGCCTCCGTCAACAGTGCGCGCATCTGCTGCATGCTCATGTGGGACAGACAGTAAGCTATGTACTGGATATACACAACATTAGACCAGATGCCCTCCCTGACACAACACTTTCTAGTTAGCCTCTCTTAGGACAGGGATTCCTATGCATGTGTTTCAGAGGGATGAAAAATCAGCACCATTGTCAGACCAATTAAAAGTTCAAATCAATCTCTTTGGATTGAGCAAAAGTCCTTAAAAATATTGCTTTTAACAGAACCTATGCGTTAACTGACTTTTACAATACAAAAATGTTTAGGTCACACATTCATACCAACTACTAATTGTAATATAAATAACTGACCGGATTGACTTTGTTCTCCTACAGTGAAATAGTGGCAGCTTTCGTATTTTCCGCAATGCAACCGCCCATCGGCTTGTACATGCTCTACACCTCCTATTACAATCTTAACAAGCACAAAACTTGGCTCGCCATCAACAACCGTAATGTCATTTGGTGGATGCGCTATTTGGTAAGGCAGACCATTTATTTATAGCTCAGTATTGTTGTTTATAAGAACATTGGGTTGATGGGTTGGTTTTTGGGGACAGGCCCAGAGTGGCTTGGCCTTGTCTGCCTGGTGGACTCTCCAGTTAGCTGCAGTCAACTTTGGCATCGTGCTCAAGTATAAAGCCGGGGTGCAGGATCCAATCGCCAGCACTCTTGTCCTAACTACTATCCTTTTGGCTACCGTCATCTGGTAAGAATGGTTTTACAATCTATTTTTAGCTTTATCTGGCAAACTGTCATCATGTTTTGTCTGTTTGTTTACTACAGGTTCTTTTTACAGAGTGTGTTTTACCTTAAATACATGCGTTACACGTTCACGGTTTACCCCATTCTAATCCTGGGTCTTGGCGCAATGTTCACCACTAGTTTCCAAGTCAACAACATAACTGCCAATACTGTCTACTGTGGTAAGAAGACATTTTAATTAACTCCTCTTTCACTCTAAAACGACAAGATTATAGCTTACTTATTATGTCAAAACAAGTTTATTTATATTGCACATTTACAACAAGCATAGCTGCCCAAAGAGCTATACAAAGGCAATATTCACTAGTTTGTAGGAGGAATTGTGTTGTAAATGCTGACAGTTTAGCACTTTTTTACAGCATCGTAACAGAATGGTAATAGGATAGAAATATCATCATAAGTAAAAGTGTAATTATGTTATTAAAGGTCCTATATTAAACAAAATGGACTCTTGTGAGCTTTACGTCATGTTATAATGTCGTTACCTCGTCAAAAACATACCTGGAGTTGTGTTTTGTTTCATTCGCACGTTTGACTAACCCTTTACTATTTCTGTCTACATCTCCAAAGCTCAAAATGCTCTGTTCCACCTTGTGATGTCATGAAGCGGTAGTTTTCAAGTTAACAGCCGCCTTTTACCTTTAGTTCAGTAGAAATTGTAAATTCCAGGGCTGAAATTATCCAAATGATTCTAGTGAATGTGTATGGAGTTTAAAAATACAGTGCACTTCCTGTATAACCACTTAATGACATCATAAGGTGGAACAGAGTGTTTGACCATTTGAGAGAAGAAATCAGCCTAAATATGCAGGGTTTGTGTGTTAAACATGAGTGAAAGAAACAAAACACAACTCCAGGTATGTTTGTGATCAGGAAACAACATTATAACATAGATCAGAAAATATGGGCCCTTTAACACAGTTACTACTTATATGACACCTTTGTATTTTATTTCCTGGTGATATGATTAACAATACGCCAGTGTCAAGGCTGTCAAAGCTATTTCCATTGATACCATGCTACAATGTGCTATAAAGTAAATCAAGTATCAATTATATTCACTAAAAGTAAAAGTAATGCAAGCTTTACGTGCCCATAGGTTTCCTGATGCTGCTGATCACCGTCATGTGCACTGTCCACCTCATTGTAGCCTGCATGTACAAAAGCTCCTCACATAAGCCTGGCCCGGTCCAGCCTGGTCTCACTCTGGAGAACTGTGCGGTCGTGTACCAACCTGAGGGCAAAGGCAACATGCAAATACAGGCATAGAACAAGCTACAGTAATAAAATATACATTAATAACCACGGACTTTGAAGATATGTGTTGTTTTGACCACCAGGGAGCAGCATTTATCCTTGCAATACCTTGAAGTTACTCTGAGTGTGTGATGGCACAGATAAGCACAACAACAGCAATAGTGAAAAACAATTAATTATTCAAAACTCACATGCATCAAAAAACACTGAGAAATGATTAGTAGTGGTAATATTTATATATTAAAAAGCAGGTTTATTCCCATATATAACATTACACAATTCTGGGATGTATGTCAATAAAATATATAGTATAATAAAATAAGTGTAAATAAAAAAGCAGAACACATGTCATTAGGTATTTTATCATTTTGCAAAGAAAAGTTGCATTTGGACCAATTATTTTTTGGAACAGCACCTAGGCCTACATCAAGGACGTTAAAAATAATTGTTGGTTCATGTTTAAGGGATAACCTAGCCCCTGTCAATACTAACCCCAGCCTCAAGGTGTCAGCGCTCATGAATTTATACAGTTTTAGATTATATAGCCTACTATTTAAATTTTGGATCTCCTTAAATGGTGCATTTGTCCCTGAACTCGACAAGTGAACCCATAAACTTACATTTAAATAGAAAATAAATAAATAAATAAATAAATACTGGAATTAGCTCACCCTATTAATGCATGCTAATAGAAATCACTGTAATTAAAAACAAAGTGCTCTGAAAACCTAACAAATCCAGTGGGCACAGTGCTACAATAAGCTTTATGTTATTACCAGGACAAGCCTTTATTTTACGCATGGAAAATTTCACACACACTAAAGTACTTTGAATTAATGACTTTTTGTACCACAACAAGCAACTTCTGTTCAACTTTTTGCCCTCAAAGGTTTTCACACGTACAGTCATAAACACGCCTTATAATAAGTATTAAGTGGTTGTCATTAATTAAACCAGGGAATATGAACATTGCAGTTAATCTGTTTTGTTATAAAGCATATCTTAAAGTGATAGAATGTTACTTTCTAGTTAAATCATACTTTGAAACATTCTCCATGGAAACAGATAGTTTCATGGCATACTGTGGATTATTATAGTCAAAGGAACAATATTCCCATGGAAACAAGCAAGTAGGTGATGGCCCACCCCCAGTCCAAATAAGAGTTAGGTTTGTGGAGATGCAAGCCCGCTCAGAGTAAGGACATGTTTTTCAAAGTTTAGAGTAATAAAAATATCTATAATTAAAAAAACATGCCTTTATTTTAGTCTATTTTTTGGCAAAAAAGTTGCATAGTGGGGCTTTAAAGTTTGTATTCACTTATTTTTCGTCAGTTGATTCTATAAATATTCTGGAAGATAATTTGCTTACTTGGTGCCACTTGATAACTGTCTAATTAAAACTTTCTAGCTGTACGCTCTACTTAGGCTATTACATTTAGAAAATCTGCAGCATCATAACAACAAATGAGATTTTATAATAAATAATTAAAACATGTTTGGGAAAAAATCTAATGAGTTGTGAAACTAACTTCATCAATTACCATTAATTAGTTATTGTGCACTTTGCGTATCTCACCTCGCCTCTCGCAGTGAAAGCCATACAAAGTTGGAATAGATAAAAACATGGTGCACATTTTTTTCTAAGTGAGCGCAGCGTGGATTAATGCTAAGGTCACAGACACCCGCCCACTGCAATAAAAGCAATTTTCAGACCGACCAAATATTAACAGAGAAACACTATGAGCGGTAAACATGTCTATTGTGTCTCTGTATTCACCGCCGTTTGGTTTTGTTCGGTTCAGCCTCGTCGCCAAAGGTTGAGTTGTTGTTCCCGCAGCGCGCCGCCATGTCTGATGCCCTATTCTTTAAGCTCAATACAGAAAGAGGACACTTGAAAAACCTGTGCTCATCAGATAGATTACATCACAGGTCCAGGGAAAGCGACATTAACAAAACCAATTCAAAAAACGTTATGACACAATGTGAATGTGAAGATGTGTTTTCCATTGGTTTTCCATATCAAAGGAACATGTAAAAGGCTATTGTGATATGGTTCCCTAATCAAAAACGTACCTTGTTGTTTTTCTATTTGCAGACTATAATTAAGTATTCTCTGTTGCTGCCTTTCTGTGAGCACCTAACTGCTTGTTCCTCCATAACATTTACAGTTATAAAATATGCAGTGTTGTTCTATTGGTGGCCAAAATTTACATTAAAGGGCCCACGCTATTTACTTATCTGTTATAATACTGTCTCCTTATCACAAACAGACCTGGAGTCGTGTTTCGTTTCATTCACACATGTTAAACACATAAACCCTGCATAAGCGGAGTTCTTCTCACAAAGACTCTGGCAGAAAAGACTCTGTCCCACCTTGTGATGTCATGTGGTAATACAGGAAGTGCTCCACTGTGTTTTTAAACTCCATACACCTTCAATAGAATCATTTGGATAATTTCATCCCTAGATTTGCTAATCTCAACTGAACAAAAGGTAAGAGGTAGCTGTTAACTTGAAAACTACCACTACATGATGTCACAAGGTGGAACAGAGCATTTTGACCTTTGGAGATATAAACAGGCTAATAATAATGTTGATGACTAACATACATGACCATTCACACAGACAGTGGCTCCCTCTTTTCTGCATCACTCAAGGAAAAACAAAAACTAAAACACAACTCTGCCCACATCAGTCCATCTTTCCCACAATCAGAGAATAATTTAGCTCCATAAAATGCTTATTTATAAAAGAAAAATAGATATTTATATAACTGTACACTGTATCTATACAGCATAGAAAAATAGAATTTATATAACTGTACACTGTATCTATACAGCATATACAAACGAGGTAACAGCATTATAACATGGCTTAAAGCTCAATTTTGCATAATATGGGACCTTTAAAAAGTGACTCTCAACTGGTGGGTCACTGGCCAAAAGTGGGTCACAGGATTATATTTAGTGGGTTGCCAGCATATGCAAAAAAAAAAAAAAAAAGTTTTTTATTATACTAAAATTCATATTTTTATTTGGACCATTTTGGGTTGATGGTGGATATAATAGTTTCTTTAAAGGTGCTGTATTTAACTTTTTGTTTCTAATTGTCTCCATGGAGATGTTAATGTTTTGCCTAAAATGTTCCAGAGTATGGTATTAAACTTTATCTCAATAGCATGGAGAGAAGCAGGTGACACCATCAGGTCAGTTACTCCATAGCAAAAATGTGAATTTCATGTTTTGGTTTGCAATCAAAACACCTGTAATTGAACACATGCCAATTACAGGTGAAACATTTCAGGCAAACAGTTACATATTTATGACTGAGCCTTAACATTTATAATATATCTGCAAATGAGCCTTATTTGAAATGAAGTACTGCAAACCAAACAAAGCCATTTACATTCATTTAAAACAAAGAAATGGGATCCTCGTACATCTCATTCCCTCTGCATCCTGTGGAGATGGAGGATAAAACGACCGCATTACCTGAGAATACAACCCCTCTGTTTGAACCACCTCTGTTTGGGTCTGTGTTTGGCTGAATTTGGCCTGTGAAGTTTGCTTCCACAGAAACTAATGCTTTCTCTAACAACAACCGACAAGCCTAACTTTGGTTAAAATTAGATCCTCCATCACGTTCTCCAGCTAAAGCCCCCTCCACTGATCCGATTGCATTATATTTATGCCTTATTTCAAGCTTGGGGCCTTTTTAGAAACACCCACATTTAAAATACTTGGTGATAGTAGCAATCTATTAAACTGCCCTACATGTGTTGTTAGCCGAAATTTCTTTTAGGAGCAAGAAAGGAAAAGTAGCACAGTGTCCATGGAGGATTCGGAGGTGTTTTATTGCCTGGCACACATGGAATTGTTTCAATTCTCTCCATAGAATTGTTTCTTTTTTCCAGAGAGAGGATGAGAAATAAGCCAAATGCGCCCAGTTAATTTAAACCATATAATTATGCAAACATTGGAAGTATCACCTTGTGCCAAGATGATGTCCCTCCTTGCCCCCTCCCTCCTCGTTTCTCAGCAGAGGTGAAGTCAGGTTTGAATGAGCAACAATTATCCCTTGTGTTTAGTTAGAATAATCAGTGTGACAATAGAGAGAGTTGATGTGAGGTAAAGGTTTTAAAATTTTAAGCAGAACAGCAACAACCTCACCATCTGACCTCCTCACCTTAACAATATAGAATTCAATATTATTATCTATACGAAGGAGTCAGTGGTGGAAGAAGTACTCGGTTTTGTTACTT
The DNA here is from genome assembly GCA_000787095.1 of Periophthalmodon schlosseri. Lineage (NCBI taxonomy): Eukaryota > Metazoa > Chordata > Actinopteri > Gobiiformes > Gobiidae > Periophthalmodon > Periophthalmodon schlosseri. Next base: position 79,097 of record KN483924.1, read on the forward strand.
AAGTAAAAGTACAGATACCAGAGTTAACATATACTCAAGTAAAAGTAAATATATCACATGAAAAATTCTACTCAAGTAGAAGTATTAAAGTACCTGTATGTACTTAAAGATGTACAATGTACTTAAAGAATAATAATAAATATTTTGCACAGATTTTCAGATCTAATAAAGTTTCAAATGTAGTGATTTTGATAAAGATTTGTGTTGATTTTTTTTTTTTTTTTTGCTACCCGTTTTTATTTGTATATTTTTGTTTGCTCAAACTACGAACGCGTTAAAAAATAAACCCCTTAGCCTTTTCAGCAGGTCTCATACAATAATAAAAAAATACTTTTACTTGTCAGCCCTGTACAAAATGTCTCAAACATAGTGAAGTAAAAGTAAAAAGTATCCACTTTAAAAAGTACAGATACCTAAAATTTATACTTAAGTACAGTATTTTACTACTTTTACTTTGTTACGTTCCACCACTGGTAGAAGTAAAGAAGACTGTGGTCAAGTACTTGTGGTAGTACACAGAAAAACAGTTGTGGTATCACCAACAACAACAATCAACAGTATAACAGTATAACACTATTGAGTAATGACTTAACATGATTTGTACTTTTATCCTAGAATGTGTATTTTGTCCATTTGGGAGTGATTGTGGGGAATCAATTTTATGTAATTCATTTCAAAATTGGATTTATAAGGCACATAGGTTCATAGGACAACAGACAGCACCACATTCTCATAGCAAAGTGAGTGAAGCGTCTTGCTAATGGGCACAATGACTGACTTTATATTGATTAGCACTGTACAGAAAGAAAAATGTTATATTGCTGCTTTAATTCTATTGATTTTTGTACTTCCATCAACAGCTGTTTATTTTGCCTGCACAAGTGTTCTCTGACAACACTTCAGTTTGTATAATTGTGTGTGTCTTAAAACCAAAAACCAAAATAAAACTTAAAAAATAGTAGCTACAACTTACAATTAAAAAAGTCTGCCACGTTGACACCAATTAGTTCCGTTTGGCTATTTGAATATGCATATGTTTTGTATTAATTGATCCCCGGACATTAGCCTCACTCCTGTTTTTCCATTTTTAAACCTGCGCAGACCATGCACACTTCAGAGACTAAACTGTGGCAAAATAATTGACTTTAAATGATTTTGTATGGCTTGTGACTAATGAGTGCTACTTCCAAGTATGAAGCACAGACTGGAGCGAGCCAGAGAGGAGTTCATCAAGAAATCATAGTTATCTTAATATTCTAATCAAGAGTGTGATTATCATTATCATAATTGAAGTGTTTCTGCAGACTTGTGGCTGTGAATACCAGAGAGCAAGTATTTATTTATTTATGTTATACGCTTTCAATGCAAGAAAATAAAGGATAATAGCCTACATAGTTTTAATGAGGATTGTGATTAATATGTATGGAACAACAACAGTAATTTCACTCTAACTAAACTAAATTTAAATTTAAGAATAGAAAGTAAAGAATATTTTTGAAGCAGGAGAAGCATGTGTTACTTTACCTTGGAACATCAGTTTTGAAGCAGAGAATCACAGTGGCAGAATGGTTAGTACTCTCTCTCACCATTAAAGATGTTGTGAGATTTTGTCCTTGTCAGAATAAATTTGACCTGATACGTATTCCTCACACATTTCTCCCCATGTTCATTATGAATTCTCTATGTTGTGCTAAAATTCTAAAAAGCTAAGGCTAAAATGACATACCCAGTGATGTATCAGACTAATTCCTCCTATTCATTTGAACTGCACTAACTGAACTAAAGGGAACTTTTGGGAACTGACTATGTATTTATATAGTGACCAAGAGCGAGCCATGACAGCTACACTGACTCATGCTTTTCGGAGTGTCTGACTGCACATGACATGTATGCAGCTCTGATTGACTGTATGCTGTTCACTTAATTGCATTTAAAACACACTTTGAGAGAGTCTGAGAGAGTCAGGTAGCACCACAGGGGGACTGTCACTTCAAAACTTTTTTTTACACAAAACACCATCACAGTCTGTCTTTGATAGTGGTGAAAACACAGGTAAATGCTTTATCTGTAGTTGCTGTCTGAGGTGTCAGCAGATTCTATTCATCATACTTTTAATCATTTTTGTACAAAGTTGTTTTTGTTACTTCAGCCTCATTTACCAAATTCTGTTTGATGATCCTGCCAAAAAATTGAAAAACATAACTGGCCTGAATAAGTTGGAAATGTTATAAAGTTCAACAGCAAAAGTGACTGGGATATTTTAGTGGCCTACTGTGTCTTACCTGATTCAAACAGGCTGTTATAACTTCATATTGTTTTTAATGTACCCCCCTAACCCAAGGAAAAGCCAAAGAAAGGAATTCATGGAAAATGGGAGAAAAAAAAAGGCAGTGTAGTCTACTGGTGAAATAACAGAGAATCTCCCGTCACTCATAGAGTACCAGGACACAGAACTGTACATGTAGACTCACTACTGAGCCTCGGACTGTTCCAAACTCAAGCTCCAGAATTTGAATGAGTGAGACCCAAGATTCAAAGATGAAGGACAAGACTGAAGACATGTCCGACCTTCCTGAGGTGGAGAAGCAAAAGAAGCAAAAGAGAAATAGGAGAAAGAAGCAGGCCAATTAGCAAACTGAAGAAGTCACTGAGAAGGTCCGAGTGTCCATTAACCCCCAGGTTATCAAACACTGGTTGAAAAGCCGCTGAAGAGGCTTAAAAGCAGCTGAAGAGGCCTTCACTGCAGAGCCTCTTATTGCTTTACACAACAAAACGGAATCTCTAGAAGTTGACGTCACAGAGGCCAAAGATGCTTCAAATAGAAAGGCTGAGACTGCTCAGAAATATCAGTTGGACGGGTTACTGATAAATGTAAATGAGATTTTTCAATGGTGACTAAGACAATTCTCAGTTATATCCCCCGGAGAGGAGGAGGTCGCCCAGGTCAAGGAGGTCCAGGACGATAGGAGTCCACATGAAGTTAGATAACAAGAGCCTGCTGACACGCGCAGCATCAGAGCCTGAGGCGGAGGTGGCCCAAAATGACAAGACACTGTCAAAAGTTAGAAGAAAAGAACTGAAATAATTCCACCACAATAAGGACCTGTGAAACCAACACCTGTCGGCATGACGACAATTTAAAGGACAAAAATATAGATAGATTCTGAATCCAACCAAACTAAAGTTATTACTCTAGCACCAAACGGGATGGGAAATATTACTGATATTATTGTGAAGAAAAATAAAACCTGTAAAGAAAATTCATGTAGTATTCTCAGTGCAGGCAAATATCTGTAAATATGAAAGTATTTTAATAATTCAGCAAGCCACCTTAGAACAAAACAGACATATATATTTTAAACCTAACTGTTAACTTTATTTTTTAAAGAAACAGAGGAAAAAAAAAAGAATATGTGAAAGGGACTAATCTCTCCTCTGATGTCTGTGTATACAACATACGCTGAGAAAACTAGTGCCTCTTTCCACTGAAGAACTCCACTAAAGGCTGTGGAAAAGAGCCAGTTGGTCACATCGCACTGACTATGGCTGTAATGGATAAGAACTGTTCCAGAATTGTGAGTCGTAGTATATGGAAGTTAAAATTGCCTTGATCTTTACATTTTGTATTTTATTTCATTAAATTACAACAAGCACAAATACAACTTTTATACTAATAAAACTACAACTAATGGTTCAGTTACTACTTCAAATATTACAACTTTATCTTCCGGCCAGAGCAAAGTGTCTAACCATAAGTGTGTAACCCATGTCTACTCACTGCAATAAAGTCCCCAGTTTGGTTACACTTAATAAATACCACACCTTAATTTTACCACACGCTTGAATTTTACCAGGATTGTTGTGTCACAGGTAGAAACCCTGCTCAGTTTTTAAGTCGATAAATCATCACCTTAATCGTTCAAAGCAATTGTGCCATCAAATCCTGTTCATTACTGTTGAAGCATGTTCGTCATTAGCAAAAATGTCTTTTTCCCCCAATGATAATTCCCTCTGCTGCCAGTAGTTGGAGCTCTACACTGGATTCAGTATGGGGAGCACCCAAGCTGGAAAATAATGTCTAGTTTTATAGATGGTCATATTTAAGTTCTAAAACATGATATGCTAAAAGAAAAGCACTCAAGAACATAATATGCATCCTTTCATAAAACAAAGGCTGAATTCGTAACGGACAAATTGTTTATTAATAGTTTATTAAGAAGGATTCAGGCTAACTTCTTAATTAAGTTTAAGGTTAGGAGTTAGGGTTTGGTATTACTAAGCTTCAACCATTCTTAATAAACTTTTTTTTTCATTATGAGTTTTTCTTCATGTTTAAGGCCAATTAGGCGCAGTTATTATGAAGCGTTATCACTACTAACTACAGATAATGCTCCTGACTTATATGATTTCTTTAGTACTTCTACTGCCTCTACTTCTGTTATTACTCCTATACTGTAGTTGAATTCTGCCACTCCGTGCCTGCCTGTTTGAACATTTTCACCAAACTTACTTTCTATCACTAAAAGATTTTATATGATGCAATAAAGACAGTGCTTGAGGTATAAAATGAAACCTTTATTGAATGAGGTAAGAAAATTGAAGCAGTTTGGCCTTGGCAGTAGCACGAATATAAAGAAAGAGCTAATCGTGGATAATCGTTACAATTTCCACTAATGCCGCGGTCGAGCAATAACCTTTATATAATGATTATGTGGTTATAATGGGATAAAACTGTGCTTCATAATTTACGACAGTGAAAATGAAAATTCTATGGATTTCAGCAACTTTTTTTCAATCTCTATCGGTCTACGCATGCAACCAAGTGAAGTAATAATACACTGAATCAATAAATTACATTCAAGTCAAGTGGAAAAGACAGTCCAAGGAAACATTGGGGGTTACATAGAGATAAAACTGTAAGGAATGACTTCAACTAGGCCAGGAAGTCTATTTGGACTTGTGTGAGGTAGCCCATTTATTTCATGTAAATGCGCGACAACATTGTCTCGAAATAGCAGATAATGAAACGCTGTCAGCAGCACCAGCAGTGGGAGTGAGCAGAGGGGCACTGCAGAGGTGTCTACAGGTAAACAACACTTATGGATACTAATGTAATGAGTTAGAAGTTCAGAAAGTCTGGAAACTGTTGTACAAGGTTTTAGTACTCAAACAGAAGTAGTTCAAAGTCAAAATGATGTTGTGTGGCATCCCCTCATCTAAAACATACCTTGAGTTGTGTTTTTTTTTATCACGTGACATCCATCCATTACGAGCATCCTAATTATTCACAGTGATGAGTTTATAAGCGCTTTTTTTGGGTCAAGAATATTATACCTGATGACGTTCCTCAAGTGGAGGTTAAGTTGCCATTTGAGGAACTGTTCAATGAAGCTACTGGATATTACAGACACAGACAAATAGACCTCACTTACCTTACACATTCCGAGCATCCTAATTATTCACAGTGATGAGTTTATAAGTGCTTTTCACAACTTTCAGAGGCCAGAGCAGAGTTACGGTAATGCTAACAACAACTAGCATGCTAACAGTGCACTTACTCGTTCTCAGAGGGTAAAACTCTTATAATTAGATGCAAATAGTACGACACTGACTTATTTTGACCCCAAGAGCTGCTTTTACAATGTGTGTACTGAGGCAAGACATTTTTTTTTTCTGATAACAATATTCAAACAACAGAAACATGTTAAAAGAACATGTCTTTAAATGTAATAGTTAAGCTTTTTAGTTTCAGACAAATGTGAATGTGTTGAGTTATGGCTTCTTATTTGGAAGTTTATGATGTTTCTTTTCATTTTTAAACAGTTCCTCTTGAGTTTCTTTCTATCTGTCTATCTTTCTATCTATCTATCTATCCATCTTTCACTCTTCAATGTGCCAAAATGTAGAATCCTTGCACTCTGCCCTAGCAATCATAAAAATAATTTATCTGATATTTCCGTTTTATTCTTTATATTTGACTATTCAAGATAAAAATATTCAAATCAAATCAAATTGTACAGATAACACCCCCAGAAAGTACATTTTGTGCTGCCACATACGCAGACAAAATGACAAGGGTGCTTTGCCCTTTGCAAGTTCACACACATCTTTAAAGGGGACAGATTGTGCCAGAATGACTTTTAAGCACTTTAAACCATGTCATAACGCTGTTCCCTCGTGCGCTCAAAGTTCCATTTCGACTGATTCATTCATATTTGTGTAATCCTGTATTGTCCAGAATTTGAGGCTTCAGTGCTTAGGAAATTTCAGTTTTCACCTACCCACAGTTCTGTATTTATTTGTAATTATTCAAAAAACATTTCAACAAAAAAAAAAAACATGTAAATGAAAATCCACTACTTGCTACACTGAAATCCCACTTTGAATAGATGACAGTAGCTCAGTTGGTAGAGGAAATCAGTGTTCCTGATCCAAAGGCTGCTGGTTTGAAGCCAGCTCTCAACATAAACATCATTGGTAGAGTGGTCAGATCCACTGACCCACAGGTTGGTGGTGCGATTCCAGCTTCCACAGATGAATACTGTTGTTGTGTCCTTGGGCAAGACACTTAACTCACCTCAGGCCTGTCACAATAACAAATTTTAAAATGCAATATATGGCATTGCCTTGCAAGTAAATATAGACGATAAACAATAATATTAAACCAAACTATGAAGCAGAATTATCCCCCCAAAAAACTTTTCTAAATGTACAATATTAAAAAAAAACATGAGCTGAAACAATTAAAAAGCAGAATGCAAAAAAAACGTAATTAGTTTGTATTTATAATGAATCATTGAAGTTATTTATTTCTGTTTCTATTTATTCCTTCTACAACTCATATCTTATCATGTTGCAAAAAAATAACAAAAATATCCCTCTACTGCAAAGAAAAAGTACCCTCAATAAATATTGACCCCCAAAAAATATTGTTTCATCTGTCATGTATAGAACGATCATGACAGGCCTACACCTCGCCCTCGTGTCTACGCACACCGGTGTATGAATGTGTGTGAAATGGTGAGTGGTTCCTTGATGTAAAGTGCCTTGAAGGTGTAAAAGTGCTATATAAAAATGTGACCATGACCATTTACCATGAATTTTGAACAGGAAGTCAATGAACCAATTTCTCTTACTAAGCCATTTTAGATCCATATTGCAGTTTACAATGAACAAAATTTTATATAAAATTTTAAATTTTAAAAATTTAAACATTTAAAATTTAATAATAATAATAATCTACATATGTTATATAAATACAAAGAACTTAAAAACACATAATACGTCTTCTTTAAGGTTTTCATTCAAAGTCAGATTGAGAATAAAATCAGTCTAGATGCATGCAAGGCAACTGTAGATCCAATTGCAGTTTACAATGAACAAAATTTTATATAAAATATTAAATTTTAAACATTTAAACATTTAAAATTTAATAATAATAATAATCTACATATGTTATATAAATACAAAGAACTTAAAAACACATAATACGTCTTCTTTAAGGTTTTCATTCAAAGTCAGATTGAGAATAAAATCAGTCTAGATGCATGCAAGGCAACTGAATACAAATGACACAAAATGCGTACTGTTAAAGATGTAGAAAGCACCAGACAAGCTCATTTTAACCTCAAACTTGAAATGATTCTTGTTTAAAGTGAAGATTGTGATTTCACAGTCTGCCAGTGTTTGTGTTTTCCTCTGCGCCTGAGGTGAGTGTGGCGTTACATGTGCAGTGAGCAGATAACTGAGAAGTCTAGCAGTGCATTACCCAGAACTGCCTCCTGCATTGAAAATGAGCCAAACCCATATATACACACATTCACGAGTACAGTGGATTACTCAACTCAACATGAGCGGATTTTTGTAATTCATTTATTAAAGGTGCTGTACCTGATTTTTACAGAACTAGTTCATCTGAAACGGCATGCAGCGGTCCAAAGTTATTCCTCACTTACCTTATGTATTCCGACTTGAGCATTCTAATGATTTACCACAATGAGTTTATAAGCTTTTTTTTCCACAACTCTCAGAGGCCAGAGCGGAGTTTTGCCATTGCGGTAATGCTAACAACAACTAGCATGCAACAGCGCACTTCCTAGTTCTTGGAGGGTAAAATGCTTTATAGATGCAAACAGTACACAGCTGAGTTATTTTAACCCCAAGAGCTCTTTTATAATATATATGTATGTACTAGGGCCTGACATATTTTTCTCAACTGCATGGAAATTATTGGATACAGCCACTTTAATTTCCGAGCCTATTCTATTTTGCAGAATCTCTAGTTATCTTTGCATATTAAAAATGTCACGTTTTTTGTGCTCATTACTGAAATTAAGAATTTAGCTGCAAGAAGGTACATTTCAATATCAATATGCAGCAGTGAGAAATATAGATTTTTTTTACTCAGTTTCTAATGAAAACCATATTTCAGAACTGTCCACTTTTGTTCACTCAAATTATCCATCATACTTTGGATTATATTTATCTACACGCACTCTGTTTTGAAAATTTCATGAGGTTCAAGATAACTTCATCCTGTACTGTAAAACATACCACTGGTTTTACATAACTCTGACTTGGAAGTTGTGCCCTGTTGCATAACTCAATGGACTCACCTCTATAGATCTGTCTCATGTTTTGGCTTTAAATAATATTGACTGAAGTCCAAAGAGACAGGACCAGAGATGGTAAAATGCTGACTTAACTTTCAGACCATAAGGTATCTTTAGAATGTAAATAAAAAAGATACATGTTCAGTCTTTACCTGTGGATTTTACAGTGTGTCACATAAACATAGGACTGAGGTGTTATGCTGCTGTCACAGGAGACTGTACAGAATGTGCAAACATATCACGTAACATTCAGAGATGTGAAGAATACTTTGAAAATGTATTTAGTTACACAATTCTGAATACCTGCATTCAAATATATTTCGTTACACAATCAGGGTACTATGTGAATAATTAGAAAACTGTAATAGTAGAATGTAACAGTATAATGTAAAAACGCAACTGAGGATTAAAAATGCACAAAATAACACATGCCTCGTGTTATTTTATGCTCTTTTCAAATATAGAAAAGAGCTGTCTTTTCTATATTTCTCACTAATATTGTACAGTTTGAAGTCCATATTACGTGAGCAAATATTTCAATGTATCCCTTTGATTTTAGGAAAGCAACTGTATTTTGAATATCACCAAATGAAAGAGTAATATGTTTCGGTATGTATTTAGTTACTTCGTAAGTAAGTTTACACTATATCCATGTTATCAGTGTCAAAAGCTTGGTTTACTTCCATTTTATAAAAGGAGGATCTTGTCTGGCAGCATAGCAATTATACCTTAACCATGTTTTTTTTTTAATTAATTTTACACCTTGGCATACTCTGTCAACAGCTGCTGAGGGCCCTGACATCTGGTGTCACAAAAATGCTCCAATAAATTTATGAGATGTTTTCCACAGCTTTACTTATTTCTCTGATCATCTTGGATGATGAACTGTGGAAAGCACCTTATGTTAGGTTAAGAATCTAGAAGAATCTCTCAGTTTGGCAAACTAAGGGCATCCAAGAAGCATCTCTGGGCCCCTACAAAGATTGAAACAGTCCTGCAATGTTTGGGACTCAACAAGAATATTATACCTGATGATGTTCCTCAAGTGGATAGTTACTGGATAGATAGTTAGGTTGCCATTTGAGGAATTGTTCAGTGAAGCTCCTGGATATTACAGATACAGACAAGTAGGGCAAACAGACACTGACTAACCTGCATAAGATTTAAAATGATTGTGTTAATGTTCCATAGCACTATATGCATGTGTTAATACACAGAATGACTTGCCTTTGCACTCATTATGTGAGTGCAGCGAGCTAATACTGTTTGCTAATTAGCGATATAGTGGTAATAGTATTTTATCCTGTCAAAAATTACACTATGCATACGGTATTTTACTCACTTTTTCAAATGGCAGATACTTAGCACTCACAGTACCTCACAGTACTTCACTTCCTGGGTTCAAATCTCCTTCACTAAAACAAGGCTCACAGATCCCATCTGGAGTGAGGAAGAGTTGTAAAAATAGCTTAACTGTGGAATTGATCCCTTCAGTAATAAAAAACGACCTCCTCCTTCTCCTCCCACCTTATCTATGACTGTGAAGTTCTAAAATCTTTCCGGACCAGCCGTGCTGAAGTGGTCAGTAGCATTGAACACCACATCTGCTAATTATGTGTGCAAAAAACCTTCACATTAGGAAGGGTTTGTTTGCCTAAAACCCAATTATTTGAATTCAAATACTTTTGCCTGCACCAAATAACCTCTACATGTTAAAGGTGTGCTATGTAACTTTACCTGTTTGTCTCAAAGGATATGTTATTGCTTTGCTTTCCACAGAATAGCATTAAATGTATCCATGGAGAAATCAATGTAGACAAGCAGGTGATGCCACCAAATCAATTAAGTTACAGGCCAGATCCATGGAAAAACGAGCCAGCTCAGAATGCATGCAGGGTATTTTGAGCAATGAAGACACTCATGAAAGAAATAAATGCAAGATATATATGTTTAATACCATACAGCGGGATATGTCCCTTGAGACAAGCAGAGAAAAAGTTACATAATGCACCTTTAATTTCAGTCTTGTTTTTTTTTTTCATGAATTGCACATTTCTCCATGTTCCTCCTGCATCACTGCCCCCATGCTGTTGATCAATGAACTCTTGTCAGACTGTTATCAGATGAAGACAGAGGTGGTAGCTCTGGCATGTTATGTCTCCACAGATTGATCTAAAAGGATGGGCCAGCCAAGCATGACAAGCCTGGACCCGGGAGAAAGTAGGACAGCACGAGCCCATTCTTAGGTGTGTCGCGGTGGGATCAATTTCAAGTGAGTGACTCATTGGACCCCAAAGGTTCCTGGGTTCTCTGATTGCAGCACATTACTGACTAGAGGGCCCTTCATACTGTTACACAAGTGGACGCTAACACAGTGTTGGAGAGGCCATGTCTGTGGAGAGGGGGCGCTGATGGTGGCTAGCTCTTGTCCTTCTTGGTAGTGTTTATATATGCTGTATTTCTTTCTTTTTTTTTATGAGAGAGGGAAGAGGAGGATGAATCAGGGACACATATAACACAAGGGGAATGTTGACACTTCTCTCGCGCGTTTGTTTGTCATTGTTGATTTATGGTGTGGCCTTGCAGCTGCTGGAGATTAGTAAAAAAAATACATTGGAAAACTATTGTGGTACATTGATCAGACGGTTCAGACAGGCCAACCCATTCAAGGAGTTATTGGTTAAATATTACTACTATTGCTGCTTACAAAAGACAGATGAATTCTGTCAGCCGGGCAGAATACGTTTTGCCACTCATTCAACCTTCTTCAGTACGATAAGGGACTGGGTTAAAGGTGAACTATGTAACTTTTAACAATAATGAATGGAGCCCAACAATGACCCCCCCATCCCCCGGTTTCAGAAGTAAATTTCTCATTCATTTTTCCCATTGACTTTCCGAAAATATAATATTAAAAGTTTGCAAGTTTGCTCAGTGCTAATCAGATACATGGTAACTAATGACTACAAGACCTATAATATATTTAAAATCTACTTCTGAAACTTAAACTGCAAAGTTATTAAAGCATTCAGCTGAATCTTTCGTTTTAAATCAATCAGTTTTATTTGTAGAGCTACTTTCATGCACACAGATAACTCAAAGTGCTTTACGCAAACTTAAAATCACAACAATTTGCAAAACATAAAAGTTCACATAATAAGAATTGACATAATTTACACATAACACAAAAGATAAACGTGCTTTTTGGATTTAAAACAACCGAGTTATGGATTTTAGTTACCACGTAGCTGGTTAGTTTCTGTGATGCCTTTGAACTCACAGGCAAAGCATTACAGGCAACTTACAGGCAAAGTATTATCATCTCCATGGAGACAAGCTGGTGCCGGATCCTCCATTAGAAAAGTTTGTGCTCCTTTAAATGCACCAAAACTGAAAAAGCTATTTGATGAGTAATAATATAAAATAAATAAGTAAATAAAACATGCTTGAACACAAAAGTGCAAAACCTACTTTATACCCCATTAGCTATTTATAACAGTGTCACTAATACTACTGCTGATGTTATGCTTACTAAATCCTATTATTACTATGACTATACTTACTTATACTTATATTACTTCTGCTACTGCTGAGTACTGAGTAGTGTACAACCTTCTGGCTGCAGAGCGTGTGTTTGGCCTACAGCGTCTTATTATTTATGAGTGTATATTTATGGTTGCTTCTAGCTACAGTAGAGGATTAGTTATGGCTAATGCAAACGCAACGACCTTGAACGCTTTATTAATGTGCTTATTTCATATCCAAAGAAGATAAGTCATGGATGAGCTAGAGGCACAGTTTTATTATAGGCATTATATTCAGCTATACCTTCTTAACCTATAATTCAATTAATACAATCATGTGAGGGCCCTTGTAAGACACACTTCAGTCATCATGGAAACAGTAGTTATGTAATTAAAGGAATTAAATTTAATTAATTAAATTTAATTAAAAACTAAAAGAGTCTATTGAATTCTATAGCCTTATACAATGACAGCATTCATTTATATACTGCTTGTTCATTGAATCATATTGTAAGTGACAATGACTTTCACCAAAGCTTTGAAATGTCCAGAGAATAGTGACCAAGCCAGCCTTTTCTGTTTTGTATGCAGGTAATGTAAGTACACTGAGCAAACAAACAGCTGCTGTGAAAGTAATTTGGCATTTGAGATTTTAAGCAATATTGCATTTCATTTACAAAGCAAATAAATACAAAATACAACATAAAAACAATCTGTTCTTTTGAAATGACAGGATTAAGGATTCAGCTTGTATTTTTAACCGTACACTCCACCACTATCAAAGCAGCACAGATCAGGCAATGTGTCTTTATGTTTAGAACTGCACATCTTGTGTCTTCCTCGTAGGTGTGAACCCTCTTGAATATATCATTGTGTTCATCTAAACACCAGCATACACAATTTCCTGTTTTGCTTATTTACCTCCCTGCTCCTTTCAGATTTAAATTTGTAGCAACCACAAGAGAAATTCATTTTTTCCCGGGGACGTTCCATTGAAAAACCTCCTCTAAAGGCCATAAAAGTCATCTCCCATCGGATACATAGAGTCTGTTCATCTTTAGATCTCCTCTGTTCCATGGCATAAATAAATGAAACTGGGAAGATAAAGCATTCTATTCTGACAGGGCGCTGACAGGTACACATCATAGCTTTTCTGTAAAAAATAAAAATAAAAACTAAGAATAAATGGCTGTTCTTCTGATGTTTTTACAAGGATATCTTGAAAAATGAGGGCTGGCTATTCTCTCATTTATAGTCTTTCAAATTCTGGTGATGTTGTGTGTTGTGTACATACCTGCCAAGTTCGTGATGCCCCCTAGAGGTCAGAGTCATTTATCAAGATGATTTGTGCACCATATGAGCACCTCTGGCCATTCGCCGCTTCGGTATTAGGTCCAAAGTACAGATCAGACAAACATTTAGCGAGGCATTACTAGAGAGAAGAGTGGATTTTGTGGGATCAAAACAACTAAAACAACAAAGTAACCGAGACAGATAGGAAGTTTGTGATCACCTCCAGAAAAGCATAAATTTCCAAAATGTTTAAAGTGTGTATGACAGGTCTTTATGTTTTTCTCATTATTACTGGTGGGATAGTATAAGGTAAATATTTATCAGTCAAGTGGGAAAAAGTTGAAAAGAAAAGTACAAAAATACAGGAAGTAGCAGTAAGTTCTAAAACGGAATATCTCCCTGACATCTCTTTTGATTTAACAAAATAGAGGTAATTTAGACATGTTTTCCCCCTTGTTAACATTATGATTGCCAGGTAACACTTGTGGAATTACTCCTATGTCATCTGCAACCTGTGTCCAAACAGGAAGTAAAATATAAACTTCACCAAAAATAGAAGAAAAAAAAAAACCAAAACAGCAAGAGTTTCATTAATCTTTAAAATCTTCAATCTTTTATGTTAAGTTTCTGGTGGAAGGTCTGCTACGTGCTTGTCTCCATGGAGATGGTATTGCTTTGCCTGGATTTTGACATTTATTTTCAGGTCATGACACTAGACCAAATTACCTGGCAGATCTGTGGAGATGTGACGCTGCTCACAATGAGAATGCAAATTTTTCAAGGTATTTTCTTTCAGTAAAAATGTTTAACTCAAATATATCGGCAAGATAGTCCAGTTTAATGCCAAACTGTGGAACATTCCAGGAAACCAATAACATGTCCAAGGAGCAGGTGACAAAGTAACATTGTGCACATTTAGGTAAGAGTACTGTTACTTACTATTACTCAAGTACAAGTAAAACTAGTTTTCCCAATAAATACTCAAGTGAAATTAACATGGTACAGAGCTTATAAAAACAAAATTGCATATTTAAACTTCTTTTCATATGTTTATACTTTAAAATAGCTAATTTGTCACTTATATCTGCTACTTACAACAACAGATACTTGAAATACAGTGATTATTTGAGTAAACAATACAGCCATATCATCATCTTAGTCTAACTTTCACTGTTCACATCATAGGCTGTATATATAAATGGACATAGCTAACCTGCTAGCTGCCGCGTTCCAAATAGGAAGTAAGCATGGCACGCTTCCGGCTCCGTCGACTCTGGCTCCGATTCACTTTCTATTGAAAAACTATCACCCGTCTCTCCATAACTGCTGCTGTGAGGCTCATCATTTTGGTCTTAAAATGTTTGTATTGACCTGTTCTACATGAATTTTATTTTGCTATTGCGTCCATAAATCAAGATATGAACATTAATAAAAGACAAATCAGGCGCCTTTTTCCCTGAGGTTTGTTTGACAGCGTTGCTAAGTGCCCGCTCCCTGCTAAACCAGCGGTGTGGGCAAGAAGGGACATTATTTTCAACAGCCTCTCTCTGGATTGGCTCTTTGGTTGCTATGATACTCACAGTCGGAATTCCAAATATGGAACTCAACTCCAGATTCGCCCCTATAACTGCTAACCTCGATGAGCTTCATTTGACTTTAGCTGAACGCTATGGGTGACATCACACTCCCTTAGTCCTCTTCTTTGTGGAGTGTGGTTCTGTGGTACACATGTAACAGTCTGTCCCCGCTCTCTGCTTTTGCACAGCCCAAAGGAGAGTGACGATGCATAACCCGCTTCACTTGAACTATAGCAAAGCATGTTACTTTAGGTTAAACACATCGATACTGTGACGGATAGTGAGTCCACAGAGGCCTTACACATATTCTTGAAAAGGCAGATTCAATTAAATATCGAACAAAATGCTGCAAAAACATCAATAATACCCAGTGTGCCATTGATCAGAATAAGCAGAGAAGGTGAGCTGTGGGATCAGTGGCGCTTGGCTATAGACCGGAGATACAATTCAGCAAATGCCATGGGATGTACTATAGGGTCAAGACAGATAGTGGTGTGCTATGGGGGCAGAATACACAGTACTTTTTTGCTAGGAGATCTGTTTTATCACAAGTTATAAAACAGCAAAGGAAAAGGCTGTGTTATGTTATGAATTAGTTTAACCAGTTCTAGTTCTAAACAATCATGAGATCTTGTATAAAAAGTACCAATGTCAAAGTTCAACAAACATGTCAGATAATCAGGCAGTTTATCAGGTTGTCCCTTGTTAGATCCTTATAAATATGTGATGCAATGTTCCTGTCCTCTGACGGAAGTGTGATTGTCAACCCATTTTTTCATAAATTTTCACAAGGTAAGAACGGGAGAAAGTACTGTATTTAACATGAAAAATTACAATACACCTCATAATAAATTTGTATAATAGAAAATGTGGTAATTGCAAAATCTGTCTTAATAATTTGGCACCTTTGTTAAACAGAGCTCTGGGCGTCTGTGATACCTTGTACACTGAGATGCGATTTAGAAGAACTGATGCAAGATTTTTATTTAAAATTTCATAAACATGACTTTTAAACAAGGCTCTTTCTGGTTATAACTGTACTGCTGATTTATTCTTAGTTACATTGGACATGATCAAGTTATTTCTGTTATAATTTTATATTTTGGTTCTCAAGATATCCAATAAGAAAGCCTCACATGAATCTCTTATTTGGGTTGCCAGTTTCGATGGTGAAATCCAGCTCGTTAAAACTTAAAAGTACTCTCTCTGATCTGAATCGTCACTACCTAAACCCCAGCACCTGCAGCCAATCATTAACCAGTGCTAGTGCAGCCTCTGAGTGAATTCTGAAGGTTCTGACCTTTCACATGAGGCCTGTCCATATACTAAGAAAACACTGGCAGCCCAGATCCAATTGTGATTGCAGTTCCTTTTATAACCCAGTAAGAGGGTACATACAGTTCCTTTAACTTAATACTCATACTCCATCAAGCTCTGTTTCCCCTCATACATCTGCACAGTGACATTAGCTGATAGAAACATATTGTATTTTAGATGAGGCAGACTTATTGAGTAGCTGTTATCCTCATGTCCCCTGTGCTCTGCCTACATGCCATCAAACAGCTCCCCTCAATCCTCCTGACACTCCTCTTTGAAGCACGGAGCCTAAGACCTGATCCGGCTGCCCCCCCCCCATCATCACTGACAAAACGTTAACAGAGTAATTACACTTGTGTGGACAGGTGTCATTTACTACAAGACAAAAATAACAGTGTAGGCAGCATCTGAAATAACAGCTTAGACAGCATCTGAAGTTCAATATGTTTGGCTCTGTATCTGGTACAATATATCTGTCATCTGTACTCTGAGTTTGTGTTATTGAGAAAATCACATAAAACAAGATGTGTAAGTTATTTTTTCTCAAGCACATGAGCATCAAGCGTAGAAGGAGAAGAGGTATTTATTTAGCACAAGCTGTTCAAGAAAGTATTATTTTTACTGGAGAAAAAGTTTTACCTTTTGTAATATTCGGCAACAGAAAAGTGTCCGTAAATGTATTTTTTTCTAGAAATAGTTTTTACATATTTATTTTAAATACTGTACTATATTGGGTAATTGTACTATACATTTCATAGGGGTTGGGTGCAAAGAAGACTGGGCAGTGGTCGGAGACGGATGTCTCAACGACCTAGTCCACAAACACAGCATCTGGCTGTGACAACGTGGAACTCCACCTCTCTGGTGCTGCCCACGGAGAGAGGCGGTGGGCTGGTGTGGGCTTGCTTATAGCCCCAGAACTCAGCCACCATGTGTTTGAGTTCACCCCAGTGAACGAGAGGGTCACGTCCCTGCGCCATCGGGTCGGGGACAGGTCTCTCACTGTTGTGTCGGCCTACGGGCCAAACAACAGTGCAGAGTGCCTGTCCTTCTTGGAGTCCCTGGGAAGCGTACTAGACAGTGCACCAACCGGGGACTCTGTTGTTCTACATGGGGGCTTCAGTGCCCACATGGGCAATGCCAGTGATACCTGGAGAGTGATGATCTGAAAGAATGACCTCCAGTCTGAATCTGTTTTGTTATTGGACTTCTGTGCTAGTCACAGTTTGTCCATAACGAACACCATGTTCAAGAATAAGGGTGTCATCATTGACCTCCTGTCCACTGATGGACAGTGCACGTGGCACTGTCCATGATGGACACTCGGGTAAAGAGAGGGGCAGAGCTGTTAAGTGATCATCACCTGGTTGTGAGTTGGATCCCTGGGCAGAGGAGGAGGCTGGACAGACCTGGCAGACCCAAGCATACTGTGAGGATCTGATGGGGAGAGCTTCTCCTAGATGCCGAGGAAGGCTGGGGATTTTGAGTCTAAGTGGACCATGTTCTCTGGCTCTATTGTTAATGCGGCTGCTTGTAGCTGTGGTCGCAAGGTCTCTGGTGCTTGTCATGGCGGCTCTCCCCAAATCGGTGGTGGACGCCGGAAGTAAGTGATACTGTCAGGCTGAAAAAGGAGTCCTACGGAGCCCTGTTGGCTTGTAGGACTCCTGAGGCAGCTGACAGGTACCAACAGGCCAAGCTTGCTTTGAGATCCGTCCTGAGTATCTTAAGTCTCTGGATGTTGTGGGGCTGTTTTGGCTCACATGCCTCTGCAACATCACGTGGAGGTCAGGGACAGTACTTCTGAACTGGCAGACCAGGCAGACCAAACATTGTTCACATTGCCGGTTGTAAGTCAGACCTGTTCCCAGTTCATGTTGGACTCCATCAGGGCTGCCCTTTGTCACCGGTTCTGTTCTGTTCTGTTCAGAATTTCTAGGCACAGTCAGGGTCCAGTTTTGGAACCACAGGATCGCATCTCTGCTGTTTGCAGATGATGTTGTCTTGATGGCTTCATCAAACCAGTACCTGCAACATGCACTGGGGCGGTTTGCAGCTGAGTTTGAAGCGGCTGGGATGAAAATCAGCTCCTCTAAATCTGAGGTCATGGTTATTCTCCACCCACCCCTCCAGGTGGGTGGAGAATCCCTGCCTCAAGTGGAGGAGTTCAAGTATCTCAGGGTCTTGTTCACGAGTGAGGGAAGGATGGAGTGTGAGGTTGTAGTAAAGAGGGAGCTGAGTCAAAAGGTAAAGCTTTCGATTTATCGGTCAGTCTACGTTCCGATCCTCAACTATGGTCATGAGCTTTGGGTAATGACTGAAAGAACAAGATTGCACATACAAGCAGTCGAAATGAGTTTCCTCTGCAGGATGGCTGGGCCCTCCCTTAGAGATAGGGTGAGGGGCTTGGTCACACAGGAGGAGCTTGGAGTGCTCCTCCACATCTGTTAAAAGATGCCTCCTGGAGGCCTTTCTGGAGAGGTGTTCCAGGCACATCCCACTGTTAGGAGGCCCTGGGGAAGACCCAGGACATGCTGGAGGGACTGTCTCTTGGCTGGCCTGGGAATGCCTCGGAATCCCCCCAGATGAGCTGAAGGAAGTGTGTCTGGAGAGGGAAGTCTGGGCCTCCCTGCACAGACTGCTGCCTCCACAACCTGGACCCGGATAAAGCAAAAGAAAATGGAGGGATGGATATTATATATTTCATTATCATTGCTAATTTTGAGCAATTTTTATTTATTTTTTCTAGAAAATGTAACTAAATACTAAAGCTACTTTTTATTCGCTACTAAATTGCGCGTGTGCACACACACACACACACACACACACACACTTTTCTTTAGTCCTCCAGGCACTGCCCAGTTTAGCAGCTCTATTTGAAATGTGGTTGTGGGCGGAGTTTGGGTGTTTAGTCCCACTTGAACTAAAATGATTTTAGTCAGGATTTAGCTGAATAATTTTTTTTCCTATAGTTTTATTCAACTAAAATGTCAAGCTAATTTAGTTTGTTTATGGTCTGTTTTGAGGTTCTGGGACTGAAAATGCATCTCTGTGTAATCCCTCAGTCGTCCACGCATGACCCGTTTTACTATCTCAAAGTATTCAAACAAGTATTTCAACCAACATGAGAATTATAAGTAGTAGAGAATTATAAGTTACTTGTAACCAAACTCAAATTAAGATTTTAATGAACAATTTCATTTCTTATTTGGCTAACAAATCAACAAACTAATATAACAACATAATGAGTCCCATACAACCTATACTGTACCTAATGCATCAGCCCCAGCCTATATAGAAGACTGTATATTTATGGCAGAGTTTCCAGGCTGAGCTTGTTAAGATTTACCATGCACATGTGACCTTATATTAGAGTGTTGGGAACAGAAGGGACCCTGTTACACAACACTCTCCTCTGTTTAATATGCAGTCACTCATAAGCCACAGCCACCTTTGCTACTGTCATTTACACGCATCTATACCTGCTAAGGCCCTCACACCCCCCCTCCTGTAAAGTTATCACGCTATAGCAGGAAAAATGAGTCGCTATCTCTTTATAGGCAGCTGAGCGGTCTGGAGGACAAGGTCAAAGATGAGATTTACAGTAATATGTAGGAAGGAAGGAAGCTATAGGGAGAGCTGTGAAAAGGCAGATTTAAGACAGAGGAGAGGTGAGCGAGATGAGCCCCAGAGCACAGTGTGAGACTCTGATGAGGTTATAAATACATCTGATTAATCCACGCGCTTCTGTTTTGTGTTTGTGACTTGTGGCTGAAATCGGAGCAGCTGTGGCCTCCTCCAGTGTTTTGGAACAGTTGTTAGACACTTTGTACGAAGGCAAACAGTAATGAACACTGCACTGAGGGAGATAAACAGGCCATTGTACCTATAATAAAGTCAGTTCAAATAAGGAGACAATTAAGACAAAATAAACACAAAACATCTTGAACTTGGACAAATTTCATTGATCTGATTTGATTTTATGTAAGCTGGAGTGACAAAAGTTTTCAAACTCACAATAAACCAGAAGATGAGCATGGCTACTGCTGTGCCATTGTCCTCTCCAACAAACACCACATTATTATTTAGGTTGGTAAAGTGTCTTGCCGTTGAGCCACTGTTGTCCTAATAGTATACTATTAACCTGTCTGACCAGTGTCTTGTTCAGGGTTAGTAGAAGGCCCTAACAATGATACAATGTGTCCCTCAGTGAAATCTAAAGACACCAAAGAATAGTTTTATTATGGGTCTATAATTTGTCTAAACTGATTTACACAGTCCAATTTCTGTAATAATAATAATACTCTTTGGATATTTAGGCAAATACAAATTGTTCAATACCAAAAAAGGCTAAAGGCACGAGTTTTGTCCCAGTCAATTTAAAGTTCATGACAAAGGTCTTGCATTTGAAGTGTATTATTGCCTTCCAGCAGCTTCATTACCAGGGCACCTTTTTTTTGTGTTGGCATCCGCTGTGCTGATTCAATTCTTCCTCAGCATCACCTAGTGAGGAAGCATCGTGCAGAGAGGAGGGAGGGGGAGCAGAGAGGAGGGAGGGAGGGCAGAGGGAGGGGGGGGGGGGGGTGTGTGTGGGGGGGGGGGGGGGGGGGGGGGGGGGGGTCTGGTTTGTGAAGAGGGCAGGAGAGGGGGAGGAGGGGACAGTGAACCTGGGGAGATGCTCCCCTTTGGCAGTGGAAGGACATGATGAATGTACAGGGACAACATGTGTGCAGGTGCATATTTTACGCCTGGTTCCAGACCCATGCTCCACGGCTTGGAGCAGATGTTTTAAACAAATCCCAGGATTTAGGTGTTAATAAGTGTTAGCACAAGCAACAATTAGATAAACACTTATCCTGCCCTCCAGAGAGGAGAGATCGGGGGAGGCACTGCAGTGAGCCAAGAGAACACATCATAACTAAGGTGGGCTAGCTTTGCGAATATGTGGGAATTACAACGTCTATAAATTTGCCTCTGATTCATTGTTCAGTCTATAGCAGGATCATGTTGGCACATTGTACCGGCTGCAATATGATCCCAGCTGTGGTCAGTGCGTAATGTCGTTGTGTCCTTGGGCAAAACATTTTGCTCCCTATCAGTGTGGTGAAAGAGTGATGGTGGTGGCTGGAGGACCGATGGGGCAGCCTTGCTTCTACCACCAGGGCAGCTTTCTTGACAGAGGGACCTCATCACAGAGTGTGGCGAGTGAATGGACGTGCATGTAATTGTAGATCAATGTTGAATTTATGGAAAAGTGCTCAATTTATGTATTTATTTAATAGAGACAATGCACATTAATGAACATCTGTATTGAACAAGTGTAAACATGCTGAATTTTGATTCCAAATCTAATTTAAATCTGCTGACCCTAGGCAGGCAACAAAATACAACATACACATAGAAGTTAAGTGATATGCTGATTTTACTTCTCTAAGACCCTGCATTATCATATTAATTAATGCGCTTTCTGGTCGGATGTCTGAATAATATGGTCTAATGGAAGCAGAGAAAGGATAACTAACGAGAGAAGAATACAGACTGGTTACATTGTGTGTATTGTAATGACTGGTCGGATTCCTGCGGCGCTGTCCATGGTGCTGAAGCGCTAACTTTTCTGCCTCCATCCATTCATGACAATCCCGGGCCTTGCCTTATCTTTCGTGTTGTGTCTATGGCAACTGCCTGACTACGTGCCACTGCCTATTGAGAAAACTTGGTGTCAGTTACCTTAACAATAACCCCCAGCATTATTTTTGGTGTTTCCATAAGGTAAACGGCAGTAGAAAAAACGGAATTGTTCTTTTTCGAAATTTAGGCTGTTAAGACAAAGGATATAGTAATAAAATAAAATAAAATAACATAAAATAAACCTTTCTCAATTAACCTATAGTCTGTTAATCTTACATCTTTCAGCATGTATCTAATTAGGCCTATAGAAAAACTTATTAATGGGGTTCGGCTTCCTGTTATATGAAACCTTTTGAGGACATTTCCCTATTCAAAAGATATAATGTTCCGTTTTAAATTATTAATCGCTATGGCAACGGTCCTAATTTCTCCTCATTCTGAAACCCATAAGCACTTGTCAGATTTTTCATGACTTAATTGCAAGTTGGATTAATTATGTCCTACAGTCTTGACAAGTGGAGAGATAGGTTACACTAGGGGAGTCTCAAACGGGGGTCTGCTGAACGTCTCATCCATCATAAAGCTGCGGGGAACGTGTCTCACGACCTATGATCGGTGCGGAATGAGCCTAATTAAAACGTGCTTCGCGCAGCAGCCACTCTCCCCCACACTCCGCCAGAGGACTCGGCTACAGTCACACGCACCACGCGGACCCCAAAACCCGCTGTTTATCGCGTGACTCCCCTTCCCACGGCAGCAGCGTGGTTCATTCCAACGCTGTCTTTTTATCTGTCTTCTCAGTGCGATGCGAGCGTCTGGATGCGGTTTGTGTATTTACACCAAGAACACATGAGCTACGCCGGCTTTTACGGAGTTGAAATCCGGTAAGGAGAGTGGAGGAAAACAACGATCTTTGAGCTGTGGATTGTGCTGTGCGAACTGTTTATGGGTAAGTTGCGAGACGTTTGGTGAGTGTGACAAAGTGGAGATGTGTTAGCGAGTCGTGTAACAAGTGCATGGTTGTCATTCAAAAACAAGGAATTCAACAAGACATAAATTAACGTGAATAAAAAAGTGGACAATGTGTTGTACAGCCGGGTAAAAGTATGCTAATACAGGTTCTTATTGTCATCATGTTTGGATACATTTGTATTCACTTGTTAGACTTTACGTAGTGAATAACGCACTACATGTAAAGTCTACGGGGTAACAGCGTGGGGCGTGAAAACATCGCGCGCAATGAGAGGTAACAACTTGAACGGGTGCACGCGTGTGTGGTGAAGAATAGCGCTGCTTTCAAGGGCTCGGCTTGTATTCCGGTGATAGCGGCAGCTCAGCGGGCTGTCTCTACAAGGCGCCTGACTCGTGCGAGGCTTTTGGTGAAAAAGATGAAGCTCGTGTCAAGTGTATATTTTTTTTCTTGTCAAGTCTTTTTGCGCGTGTAGTACCGTGACCTGACGCAGCTGCCCCGGTGGGAGGAGCGCGGGCAGATGTTGGGTAAACGTCTTTTATGGTGTTCTCACAGCCCACTTTACTCGAAGTGCAGGGAAGATGGTGCGCTGGTGACGCCAGAAGAAGACCTGTTGTTTTTCTTTTCACCTCTCTGAAGTGCTGCGTTTTTAATCCAGGGACTACAATGGATACACTGTTTACCTGCAAAGTCTCAAGGCATGTGAACACATAAGCTCCTCTCTTTGAACTGCCAATGTAAGTCACCAGAACGCTAATCCGTAAAGGAAAGTCTAGGTTTTACAATGTGATGTTGTCTTTGAGAATGGCTCATGTTGAGTGATGGGTTTTTAACAATGTTTGGACAGAAAGACAGAGAGAGATGTAGGTTTAGACTTAAGTGCAATCTTTACCAGGGATTGCAAGAGGTGACACTAGAAAGTTGAAATATGTAATTTGTCTTTGATACCAATTTAAGAAAAAAAATCACTGTTTAACATTGCAGTTGAAAGAAATATGTATGTTTAGTTTGGAAACTCACAATTTTGGTACTAGATTGTTATGATCAGTTATGATTTTCAATTTGGCTTAAACAGTTTTCAATATTAACTTCCTGAACATAAGCAATACATTTAACCATTGCCACTGAACTCAAAACAGCCCTAACACAATGATATATTGAAATCATTAAAAAGATATGAGGAAGCAGTGGCTGATGGGTTTGTGTTCCTGATACCCAGCGGGCAGGTTGTTGATTGTTTGTCTCGGTACAGTAGTGCATGTTAGGATAAGGGACCTAATGAATGGGTGTGAAAGTTGTTTTAAGCCTGTTCCTCTATGTAAGACTATCCACTGTCCCTTTGTACCCCACCAAAGGAAAGTTCTTCGTGGGATTAAGGCAAAGAAGTTGGTTTTCAAGAGTAAACCATAACTCATCACACTTCCATGAATAAATGATTATGTGTAAGTAAGTAAAATGAGTTTGTCACAATTCAAACTGATCTACAGATATAAGCAGCCCTTTTCCCGCTAGTGGAATGGGGATGAGTAATTTGGAAAAGATGAGACTTTTCCATCTAAACATGGCACTAAAGTTAATTGCAAATTCTCACAAACCATTCACAAAACATCATTACTCATTTCATTTCAAAGAAGCTGAATCACAAATGACTTCTGCAAACCAACTTAGCTTCTTCTGCATCAGTAGTCAAAGGATGCAGATGAGAAGTGAAATGCTATCATGTCCGAAGACCTTTTCATGTGTTTTTCCACTTAACTTAAACCTTCATAACTCGAGGGCAAATAAGGCCAAACACGAAACAACTGGCAAGACTAGAACTGTCACAATTACACATTTTTAAATACGAAATATTGC
This sequence comes from Periophthalmodon schlosseri, assembly GCA_000787095.1. Taxonomy (NCBI): domain Eukaryota; kingdom Metazoa; phylum Chordata; class Actinopteri; order Gobiiformes; family Gobiidae; genus Periophthalmodon; species Periophthalmodon schlosseri. Next base: position 103,869 of record KN483924.1, read on the forward strand.
TGTAGAAAAATATCACAGTAAACAATAATGTTGAAAATACTTTAAACCACTAACAGTGACCCTATAGCAGGGACCTTATTGTAAAAAAAAAAGTGGCCAGTAATAAAAACACTTAAGCAGCTAGTTCTAGGTAAAAAAAAAAAAAAAAAAAAAAAAAAAATTGAGCCTGAAAATAATGATTCTACTATACGATAACTACTATAGCGACAATAAGTTGCTATAGTAGTTATCGTGACAGGTCTAGGTAAGACATAAAACTGACCAATCTGACAGCTTTGCTCTCGACAGCCTAAATGTAAAAAAAAATATTTGAGTAATTTCACTGCCATGGAGCCTATCTCTATCTGTCGGTAATATATGCACATCTGCTTACAGGGACTTCTTTTGTCTCTTTGCAGTGACAGTGATGGGCACCTGGACGACGTGTTTGATAGCCTGTTCCTCTCACAACGGTTGTCCAATTTCATGGCTGTTAGGTTTGTTAATAAGACCGGCGAGAAGAGAGAGATTTGAGGGCCAACCGCATGGCCGCTTGAACTCTTTGATTAGAGAGCACCATTTGTGATGCTAAGAGGCGTCGTCACATGTCGCGTAAATGCACTCATATGTTCATTGTTGCTATCCGACAGGCCGGGATGGGACTGACAACCCGCTGCACTATTCCAAAAACGTCGAATACAACACATTTCTTTCTGTGTTGTATTGTGCTGGGGTCATCGCATCTATTTCCTCTGGTTTCCTCAACATAAAACGTGCACAATAGCTGCACTGTGAATGGGCCAGTCCTCCTGATAGGTTGCCCCAGCAGCATTGGAGGAAGGGTCAAAAAATTATGAGGACACATTTTGCTTTTCTTTTAAAATGTTTTGCGGTGGTTCAAAGTCATCCTAACACATTTCTAATAATAGTGTTAATAATAATAATGAGTTTATAAGCACTTTTTAAAACTTTCAGAGACAAGCTAAAAAACAACTTAATGATAAAACACTTTAACTAGATGCAGACAGTAGCACACAGTGATCCAATTTTTAACCCCAAGAGCTGCTTTTACAATATATCTGTACTGTGGTAAGACAAATTTTGCTCAAATACATGGAGAAAAAACGGATACAGCCTGTTTAAGGTATACTTTAATCTCCCTTGGGAAATGGAGCTACCCTCTGCATTTCATCATCCTTCAATACTTATGGAACAACCAAGAGCCATCTGGCATGTTTTGGAGCTGGTCACCAAAGATTATTTAAAAAAGAACAAAAACAATGAATAAAGTAACATATCGGAAGGACATCTTACATAACAGTGAAATTGGTTTAAGTTAGCTGTAGCATTCTTTGAGGGCAAGAGTTGAAAAGAAAGATTAGGTCCATTATAGTTCGTCATGTATTTAGCGCACGTTATTAATTAGTAATTACAAATTAAAGTCTAACCGAAATTAGTAATAATTTGTGAGAATTTAGTCCTGAATATTTTATCTCCAGCCAAAAGCATCAGAACAACAACAGCTAAACAGGCACAGGAATATAATCATATCGATTAAGTCTTCTAATTTAAATGAAAATCAATTAGGTCCAATTATTTAAACAGAATTACATGCATTAGCTCCATTCATTAAGGGCACTCAGACAGAGCCGAAACCTGTGCAAGTCACTCCAGCAGCCATGTAAAATGAATGATACAAATACATATTCAAGATGACAGAAAAAAATGCTATAAACCGACACAGCAGATTAGTAAATTAACCATATATTTTGAACAAGAATTTAAAACAGAGAAGGAGTTTGAGGTGCATTAAGAATAAAACAACCTTATTAATAGATAAATACACAAATCACTTAGAAGTTGTTTAATCAGGCAAATTGTATTATATTTTCCAACCCTGCACTCTAAGGCATCATAAATGTCCCTTTTATTATATTTTGTTCTCTCAAATGTTATAAAACACACCGTTCACAAAGTTATGCATTTATTCTTGTGATTAAGTCAGTGCATCTTTCATGTTTACATGCTGCCGAGATCAATGCAGGCCCTGAAACAGCAGACTGTGTAGTGCCTGTTGATTTGAGATCCTTTTTCTCTATCAGCGTCTCTGCAGCTACAGCTATTCGTGGATAAAGCAGACATGCCAAGGCATTTTTTGTGCATTTGAAATGAATACAAAGAATTCACAGAAACTCTGAACTAATGGTAAATTAAGGCTTCATCAGTAAGTATTTGAGGCATACAAACAAATGTGACAATGTGACACAATCTGACTGTTAAATGCAATAGAACGAGCACACAATAAAGATGCTCCAATCTGTGTCATGGGTCAGGCTTAGATGCATTGGAATGTGTATGAGTGAGGAGGTCTGGATGTGTAGTCTCTCCCAATCCCAATGTTTCTCTTTAGATGAAACTGCCCTTGATGTATGGTTATGTGACAGCTCCAACTGAAGGACTGTTACTATTGTACAAGTCACCAAGGCAGCTGTCAGCTAAATGCCATATGCAGGTCCAGTAGCATTGACACTAAGGATGTCACGATATATCAGTGTTTCCAGGCTTGGTGTGGCGGTGCTGATAGTTGAATGTCACGTGACTGGGGATTTATGAAATGCAATGCAATTACATTAAATATTAAGCCTCCTTATAATGTACACCTCAATATTGTATTGCGCTGTTTAAACATTAAACTTAAAAATCGAGGCAAAATAAAGAATTATATAACTTCTGAAATTGATTTAATGACTGGGCTCTGACCCTTTAATGCAAACAAGTTGTGGCTGAAGTTAGCCAGTTCTCTCTGCTAACAAGACGGTAAAACAGACCACGGCGTGAAGTAGCGCTGATATCCCGTCCAACTCTCCTCTGTCTCACTGCGTCTCACGTAACCCTCCGCCTCCGTATGTGCGTGCTGCATGTGTGTGTGTGTGTGTGTGTGTCAGTGCGCGCGCGGTGACGGCTTCCTCCTAGCGCCGAGCGGTCAAGAGGGAGACAAAGAGAGCGACTCAAGCTACACGCACACGATGACTTAAAAAACACTACAACAACTGTTTCAATAAAGTTGTGGCATAGTAGGTGTCCCAAAATGTGTTGAACACTACACACAAGCTTATTCACAGTTTATTGACTCTGTGATACACGTGGCTGGGCTCCACACACGCACGTGCGCACACAGCCTGTGAGTGACTCGCGTTGCGCTCCGCGTTGCATCTTCAGAAACGTTTTTGGGGTATACCATAAATTCAAAAACTCCAACAATTAACGTCGTGGCAATTGGAGAAAAGGTTAATCTGGACATCCTTTATTGACACTAGTGCTGATTCTACTGAAAGGAGGAAAAAGTCACTATTTATCAGAGAATAAAGGGAGATTTAACCTCTATCCCCTCTGTTCCACAGGATGGCTCACAAACTAACACACAGAGCCTGCTCCTGGTCTGTGGCTGCAGGGCAGTGAGCTGTACCATGACACACTCCAACAGCAGCCTCCTGACGGGAAACTCCAGTGGAGCTTTAGATGGATATGACTCTGGAGGCAACATCTACAAACCCTTCTCCGTCTTCAGTGTGCTCACGCTCACTCTACTGGCCATGCTGGCCGTGGCCACCTTCGTGTGGAACCTGCTGGTGCTGGTGACCATCCTGAGGGTGAGGACATTCCACCGGGTGCCTCATAACCTGGTGGCCTCCATGGCCATTTCCGATGTGATGGTGGCCGCCCTGGTCATGCCCCTGAGCCTGGTGCACGAGCTGAACGGGCGGCTGTGGAAGCTGGGCCGAGTGCTGTGTCAGGTGTGGATCTCCTTTGACGTGCTGTGCTGCACGGCCAGCATCTGGAATGTGACTGCCATAGCACTGGACCGATACTGGTCTATCACCAGGCACCTGCAGTACACACTCAAGACACGCAAGAAGATCTCCAACATCATGATTGTGCTAACGTGGGTGCTGTCCTCCATCATCTCTCTGTCTCCTCTGTTCGGCTGGGGTGAGACCTACTCAGAAGGGATGAAGTGCCAAGTGAGCCAAGAGCCCTCCTACACCATCTTCTCGACCTTCTCTGCCTTCTACCTGCCCCTGTGTGTGGTGCTCTTTGTCTACTGGAAGATCTACAAGGCAGCAAAGTTCAGGATCGGCTCCCGCAAGACGAACAGCATCACACCCATGGCTGAGGTAATGTTCGACTTTTACGAGTTAAAGCCATTAGTTACACATAATGGATTCAAACAGAAACTCATAGCCTACATTTTATCAAAGGAAATCATTTGAATGAAGATATGAGTAAAGTTACATCACAAACAACTGATAAGCTGTGGATTTTTCATGACTGTGTTGTTTGCACAAGCACACAAACAATTCATCCCTATCAAATAGGTTAATTGCTAGCAACTTCCAAAAGTGCCGATATTTGCCGATTGAAATGCCACAGATAATGCTCCAGTGTTTTGCTTCAGCTGTGACATTTGTGCTGAGTGTAAGTCTTGGCAGAAGTGACGTTATTTATGAAGTTTGTGTTTGACCTTCTTTATGTCGTCCTTCTCAAAATAACACTTGAAATTTGATTTAGTGCCAGACATTGGTGATTAATTTTTAACTAAGCGTATAAGTGTTTCCCTGCGTATTGTAATTAAGTGTCAACACTTTCTTCACTTCTTATAGTACGAATCAATTCGTCAAGTCTGCCAGAAGACATGTCTTCAGCTCAACTTCCCAATGAAAACCGTGTGGAATATTATAATGACAGTAATAATATAACTATTTTTCCTCCAAATGTGCTGGAGGAGGAAATTCCAATGTGCTGCATTCTCTCCTCAAAACCGGTTCAATGAAAAAAGAATCTTGACTAAACTAAACAAATATCTGTTAGATTAAACTTTCATTACTAATTGTATTAAACTTCTGATTCTTATTATTTAACAAAGACCATGGCTGTACTGCAATAAATGTTGCTTGTGATGTTTTTCAGCCTATCCAATCCTGATCCTATGACCTTCTGACTTTAAATTGTAGTGTTTTTAACTCTATTTAGTATGTTTCAATTGTAATGTAATATAGAGCAAACATAAGTATTTCATCACTATATGGGCAGTTATTGGAGCAATCCCACTCATCACCATATGCTTAGTAATGAGCTTAGCTGAAAAGGAAGAGGGCTAAAAATACCCACATCTGTAATGGGCAACACACGGCCCCTCCCGGGCTTCGGCGCGCCCCTCATCAGCAGACACAAAGGTCTAACTCCATCCCACAAACATTAGCACAACGTTTAATCAGGCAAATTACCCTCATGGAAATTGAGTTCCACTTTTCAGGCCCGGAAAGTGTAGTCCTCAAAACACCTCCCCGAATGAGGAAAGACGTTATTACATTTACATTTCACTCTCTACATTTGGGCTGCATCTGTTAGTATATTTTCAACCTTAGAACCAGCTCTCAATAGGATGCTTATGAATCCTTTATAAGTTGTTTTCTCAGTATTTTGGGAGCAAGAAAAAAGCTGGAAAAAAACATTTAAAAAAAGGTGATATTTCTGATTTTTGTGAGATACTTTAAATTCAACAACATTTCTGAAGGATTGATTGCACAAATATAATTTATTGTCATTGGAAGAGTATTTGTTTTGCTCACCTCTCTTTAGACATAAACGATATATATATATATGGATGCCTTCTCCATTTGGCTTACATGTGTTTAGTGTAATTTCAACTGGTGTTGTACAGATAAACTCTCAATGATGAAATGTAACAAATTGGATCAACGTGTTTCAGTCAAGATGGATCCTGATCCCTGTGTGAGACAAGACCAGGAGCTGGGATAGACTCCTCTCGATGTCAAATCTGATTTCACAGCCAATCACTCCAAACTCCACGGCATTTAGGCATATTCTTCTTTATTAGATGCCTTATGATTGTCTCATAGTTCTGACGTAGATTATTTTCATCAATTACTGGTGCAGATAGAGGAGAGGCAGACACACGGCTCTGCTAAGTGCTTAAAGAGGGAGACGCTGGCAGAGACTCCACCATCACAGATAATAATCCTGTGGCACTTATGAATTTGCAACACCTACTCAAACGTCAAACATGCACATACTAAATGTACACCAGAGCAGAGGAGCTGTGACAGGCTAATCAGAGACACTTGTAGGCCAATGGTGCCTATATGTGTGTGTAAGCATTTCTTTATAAGGTGGGGATATAAACAACATATAAGCAATGTCAGAAAAAGGAGCCATGTTATGCAAGATTTAGTTGTATGAGATCTAAATCATGTTATATTTAAAATCATGGGCGACAGTAGCTCAGTTGGTAGAGTGTTTGTCCACTGATCTGAAGGTTGGTGGTTCAAATCCCGCTCTTAACATAAACATAATTGGTTGTGCGGTCAGATCCACTGACCCACAGGCTTGCAGTGCAATTCCATCTCCCACAGATCAATGTTGCTGCTGTGTCCTTGGATAAGACATTTAACCCACTTCGCTCCCAGTGTCTGTGTACACTGGTGTATGAATGTGTGTGTGAATGGGTGAGTGTTTCCTTGATGTAATGCGCTCTGAGTGCTTTGAGGGTGGAAAAGCGCTATATAAAAATCTGATCTGTGATAATGGTGTCCCCTGTCATTAGCTTACACATTAGCTTACTGTAATGATCTACGTATAGTTATAGTTTCATACTGCTTGAAAAAAAAGCATATGTCTTCTTTAAGGAATGGTATATAGGCTAATGGCCAACTATTCATGTGATGGGGTAATTGTGAATTAGTGAAATCCTGTTGTTTTTTTAAGGAGAGAGAAATTGTCTCTTTACAAAGGGGTCTATAAGTAGCTGTCATTCATAGCAGATAATTAGTTAGCTATGCTTTGTTTATAACCTTGGTTTTCCCCTATTAGATCTATGACTCTATTCAACTGTCTCTGCTGCATTGTAAAATAAATATATTCTCAATGGCTGTATAGATTTACGACACAAATTTCTTGCTTCTTTGACAATGCGATAAATGTTGTTTTGAAGCATTTATTATATGCACCTGTTTATCATTTCCAGGCGGTTAATCTAATTTCACTTCAAGCATGACCTTCAAAATCTGTCAAGACTCTTGGCTGATAACTAACCGTGCTCTGTGTTTTGATGTTTACAACAAACATTTGCATTTTCAATTTTCCACAACTGTAGAATCCAACAGTATTTTCATGGTAAATATGTAACCTAAATTCCCCAGGTGTCTTTTTGTTCTCGTATTGTGTCAGTGCTTTATGAATTATTTAAAGTGGTGACAGGGCAGAAAAGTTGCTGGCCACCATGCATCATCAGAGCGGCTCCGTAGCTCTGGCTGCATAGACGCGATGGCCGTTCTCTGTTATTTATAATGATAGCAGAGGATATTGCTTCTCCCATAGGTGTTCATTTAGAGCGGTGAAGTGGCCCACATAGGACTCCTCGATCTCACCTTGATGTTTCCCCCCTGCCTTCAGTGCCCCTTACACCAGGCCACTGTCATCAGGATAGGCTGTAATGGAGCACTTGTCTCTGGTATATAGAACAGTTACATCACCTGGAGACAAAGGTGAAAAGTAAAGTACTGCCATTTACATTTCATCATGGCATTAATGTTTTCATGCAAGTGCTCATAATGTTGTTTAAACTATGAAACTTTCTAAACTAGTTGCAAATACTGTGAGCGGTACTAGCCTCAGCAGTAAATTAGAAGCAGATCTAACCTCAGTTGCTGTAACATGTAAACATTCCGACTATTTTGTATTCTCAGTTGGCGTCAATAGATTTGAGCCACAGGAAAAACATTAAGGTGCACTATGTTACTTTTCTGGTGGGGAGTATTTTTGCTTTGCCTGGAATGTTCCACAGCATTTATCATGTACCTTACCTGCCCAGCCAGAACCACATGCTTTGACAAAACTTTACCAAGAGGAGTGGGACTGGAACCTATCCTGTCTCCCCGATTCCAGAGGGCGTGATTGACAGGCGGATCAATCAGAGAAACGCATGGTCCGTTTGTGGTCGATTACACGTAAAAAGGTAAAAAAAATCGACACACAACACAGAGGACTGAAAAACAGCACAGATTTCTGCAGAATCAACAATTGAAGCATCAAACTGTTATTGTTTGTTACTGTTATTTAGCTCAGGTAAAAGAAGCTATATATTTGGCTCTGAATGATGTGAGAATTTTTGAGAGGAGAGTCTTCCGCATTTGAGAAACATGATAGAAAGTAGCGGCAGTGTTTGGACCGTCCCTAGTCCCACAACCAGTCTGAATTTGAACAGCATGAACAGAGACTGGCTGGTCAGGTAGTCATTTACCTGCATTTTCTAAAGACATACTATGACATCTCCATGGAGACAAGTAAGTGGTGGACCCTACACCAGAAAAGTTACATAGTTCCTTTTTGGTACATTTGATACAGATTTTGGTACATTTTTTACAGATATTTTCAGTGTCTATTACCATCACTATCTGTTCTAAAAAGTATTAATATTTCATACTACAAAGGAGCACACAAATAGATCTTGGGGCACAGTCTTACGCCCACTAACCCTTGAACAAAAAGGTCTCAGAATACACCCATCCTACACACCAGAGGCCCTTCCCCACACTTCCATCTGTCGCAGGATTTCACATTCATACTCTTTAGAAAAATGACATACAACCTCGGGCATATACAGAAAGATAGTATTTTTCTTTTGTTGCTCTATTGTGGTATGGTACGTTCTGTGCAGCGATTTTCCATAGTGCCATGTTAATATTTTTGATAGATGCGTTACACTTTTTGAGCTTAGAGTTGCATCACACTGTCATTGATTTGGCAGAGAGAAGACGATCTAACCACATTCTGTTCCAGCATGTCTGTCACACAGTGTATATATAATGTGGTGGCATCCGAAACCCTCATTTCACTAACAACTCTCTTAAGAGCAGTCTGCCCTAAGCTCCAGGCCTGCACTTTAACTGGATTTACTTATCTGCTGTAGGCCTTGGTAACCTTCATTGATCCAGTCATTTAATTGGCTGTTAGCTCTTGTTTCGCCCTACACACATATGCTGACAGTTACTATATAGTGACCATCCTGACTTTGCCTGTTACATAAAATCAAAATTTGAGCCTTGAGCAAAGTGGGCCGGGAGATTACTGTAGATGTTTTCATTGCTGTGTTGTCTCAGAAAGCAGCAGACTTTGCAGTGCGGGCTTTAAGATCCTCAATACCTGCATATGAAATTGTAGGAATAAGAATAAGCTCTAGTTTTCTCAAAGCACCTGTTGACTCTGAATTCTAATCCATCTTTTGTCGAGCGGCAATGGATTTCTCACCCCGGTAATTGCTAGCTGTGTTTTGATGCAGATTTTGTTTGTGGGAGTGTTAAATGAAATAGAAAAATAGATTTACTGAGTGCTGTCTTGTATCTGGGTTGTGCAGGTAAAGGATGAAACTCAGCAGCCGCAGATGGTGTTTACGGCTCCCCCCCCCCCCCCCACTCAGCAGCCGCAGATGGTGTTTACGGCTCGCCACGCCACTGTGACCTTCCAGACGGATGGGGACACATGGCGCGAGCAGAAGGAGAAGAAGGCGGCCCTAATGGTGGGCATTTTGATCGGGGTCTTCGTCCTCTGCTGGATCCCCTTCTTCATCACGGAGCTCATAGTGCCGCTGTGCTCCTGTGACATACCGCCCATCTGGAAAAGTATCTTCCTCTGGTTAGGGTACTCCAACTCGTTCTTCAACCCCTTAATCTACACAGCCTTTAACAAGAACTACAACAATGCCCTGAGGAATCTGTTCTCACGCCAGCGCTGACTGGGGCACTACTGGGCATGCTCAGTAGAGACATTTTCACTGTAAAAAAAGAAAAAAAAAAAAAAAAAGATTTGTTGAAATCACTTAACTCGTGAGTAGTTTTGTTTAGTTGATTACTTGTTTTAAGAGATTTCTGACTTATTTCAACAGATTGCTTCTTGTTTCCAGAAGCTAAATTATTTTTCAATGGGCTGACAAAATTGAAGTAATATAAATAATTAAATCTAACCCAATGAAAACTGCTTAAAGGTGCACAATGTAACTTTTCTGATGGGGGGTCCGCAACCTGCTCGTCTCCACAGAGCTGATATTGTTTTGCCTTAAATGTATGGCATTAACTTGCCTACCTCAATGGAGACAAGCAAATGACAGTTAACAGGTCAGATCTGTGGAGAGGGCACCTCGCTCACCATAAGAATGAATGATTTTTAAGGTATTATTGAGCTTTAAAAAGTTTAATGCCACATGGTGGAACATTTCAGGCAAAACAATCTCCATATATCTCCATAACGACAAGCAGGTGACAGACCCTCCACCAGAAAAGTTGCATAGAGCAACTTTAAATCCAGATTGATATTCAAATTTCAAGTCATTTTAACCAAGGTTAGGTATTCATTTTTTGCAGTGTTCACACCAGCAGCATGTCCTCACGCACAGGGTCACGCCTCCATAAAAGGGAAGGACAAACCTGCCTGCTCTGCTCATCAGCCACAGGATACAGAAAGCCACAAGCTGTGTGTGGGAAAGCGCCTCGGATATGTGTCGGTTCATTTGTGTCTTCTCTCACTGAGCAGTAGACAGCTCTCTCTCTCTCCTCACAGCACGATGGAAACGGTTAAACCCAAGTTGGAGAAAATAGTGTCGCTCCTCTTGGACCTATTAGGGAGAAGTGCATGTTAACTTTATTGCTCTGTTTTCTCCACCAGAAAGTTATTTAATGCCAAGACCTCCATTACAACAAAATGGAGATGTTTTTCTCTACCCATGTTCACAGACTGATCTTAATTATACTTTTTGGTGTTTTTTAGAGCAACACTGTATAACTTGTCAAAATCAATATAACGGTAAAAGAGATTCAATTGAATGTCTGCTATGGGAAAAATAACAAAACACTTAAATTAGTCATGTATCTCACTGTTCATACAAGAGAAAAAAGATTCTATATTTACATTGTACATTTAATGTTAAAAGTGTGGAGAAGTTACATAGTGTTGCTTTAAAATGTTTGTCTTTGTGCTGTGTTTCAAACATTAGCCACACCACACCAGCATTTTACTGATGTCAGACAGGAGTGTTTAGTCATCCTAAAGATAACTCTCACTGTACGCTGTAGCCATAGATACAGAGCAATTTCAGGGTCCACAGCTGTACATACTTTTATACTTTTTTTTTTATAAGAAATAATTCCAGGAAAAATGTAAAGAATTTTACACCAATTTCCTTTAAAAAGTGAAACAAACAAATCATACTGTATTACTTCTAGTTCAGGGCTAAATGCTTATGTGTCTGGGGTCACAAGATTCACTGGAATTATTGGTAACATTTAAATTACCTCAATAAAGCATGAATAAAGACTTAATTCATGATGAACAAATTGTTAATTAAGAATGATTCAGGCTTAATAACTACTTCATTAAAACCCTAATCCTAGTTACTGAGTCTGAATCATTCTTAAAGAGGAGGTATTTTACTTCTAGGGGATATTAATTGCTAACACATAACATATTTAGGTTACCTTTTATTGTTTTGAAAATGCTAAATTCGCAGAAAACAATGCATTAACATGTTTTTTAAGTTTCATTTTGTTTTTTTACCGAACTCCTTCACGCTAAGTCACTCCTCCTTCAGAACACTATCACAACACAATCATGCACAATGTGCATTCCGCTAATGAAGCTACTGCACATCGCAGCAGGCTGTAGTGCATTGTTTTATATTCTGATTTTGTTTACATATGGAGAACTGTCATGTGGGAGCATGGATGACATAGGCTTGTGGGCAGTGAGCATTGGACAAAAACTCACAGCTAACCTTAAGGAGGGTATGCATAGACCATTAATGAAATTCATCATGTCTTCTTTTTTAGATAACTTTGTATGTTCAAAGACAATAAGGTTTGTATGCACAGAGTCCAGGAGATATCACAAAATTACTCAAACATGCATGGATGACATCTAAAATCTCAGGCATGTTTTGGATGAGGGAACAACATTACAACTAGGGATGCACTGTTACCAATACAAGTATCAAATATTGGCACTGATCCTGAAAAATTTGCTGTATTGGGTATCGGCTTCCAAATATCGGTTTAGTCGATATCTGGTTGGGCCTTTAATTGGATGTAGTAAGACTATTTACAGGCTTATTTTGGCCTAGAACGTCCCATAATGTTTGAGCTTTTATCCATACAAAGCTGTTCAGTAGTAATTTGAAGAATAAATAACAGTTACATAACACAATTGGATCTCTTATGTAATAAGTTAACTGTGTTTTAAGAGAACACAATCTCCATTTTCTGTCCTACACTGGTATCGGTTCATATCGGGTATTGGCAGATACTTAAAGTCAGAGTATTGTTATCGCTATCGGAACTGAAAAAGCTGGATCAGTGCATCCCTAATTATAACATTGTAGAAAGCTCCAAAAAGTCAAGTTTGCATAATACCCCCTTGTTAATAAAGTATTTGTTCATTATTAATTAAGTCATGCTTTATTTAGGCTGTAAATAGTCAAGTCATATTATTTGTTGATAATGACCCCTCATGATTGGACATAATCTTTGTGGTTCTATCAGTGGTAGGATATACACAATTTCTTGTGCTGCCCATCTGAGAAAAAAAAAAAAAAAACATTAGCAGAAAACTTTATAAAAGTTACTCGGTGGGGTAAATTTGGTCATATGAGCTAGCAAGAATGAAAAAATAACTGGTAGCACACAGGTATCATATTGCATGCCTGTGAGAGCTTTTCAAGTGTAAATCATCAAGTTCTTGTGCAGCTGGGATGTGGCAGAGGGGACACCCACCAGCTGCACACATAACATTGTTTTCCAGCAAACATTCTTTTTCACTGCTGTGTATTCAGTTGTTTACATGCTGTGTAAAGTACTGTTTGAAACCAAGCATGAATAATGAGCCAATGTTCTTGTGCTTCATTCAAAAAGAACACACTGCACAATCCTCACGTCTATTTTCTAACTAGCTGTAATTATGTTTATTTACATTTATACTTTTGTACAAGAATAACTGTATAAAAGTAGTGTTAATACTGTACATTTTTGTTGTTGTCTGTGTACACCAGGCATAACATTAGAACCTCTCTCTCAATATGGTGGTAATACCTTGAGCACATTTCAGTTAATATATTGTAACTACCTCATTTATTACAATGTAACAGACATAATATGTTCATATTGTTACAGTGTGTTACATTCAGATTACATGTTTTAAGAGTGGGGACACAAATTGTCCTGGTTTGGTCCTGGTTAGTGCCAAATTTAATCTTAACATAAACTAGGATTAGTCCTAGTTCAGGGTTTAACCCCAGTTTAATCCCAATTTTGATGTGGTGTGTATGAACATGTGAAGTGAGCTGCATGTTATTATAGGTCGTTTCATAGAACTTTACGTTAAGGGTTACAGGCTAATACATGCTGTTACACAGTGTGTTACATTCAAGTTGTTATTACCGGGTCATGGTAATAAAAAAACATGGACCACTCCTGGACGAATGAGGGATTTAATTGGCTGGTTGTTATATAGAGTGTTGCATTACAAGTAACTATCAATTTTTAGATGGAGTGTCACATTACAAAGCACATTACAGTGTGTTATGTTGGGGTTATATGTTATTACAAGTTGTTACAGAGTACGTTACCTTTGTTGACATTTGATTACAGGTTGTTAGACAGTGTGTCACATTGTACTTAATGAGGAAAGGTAGAAAAAAGTGTCATTAACCTCTGCTGTTTGCAGAATCAGAGCTTTTTAGCTTGTTAAAATACTATCCCACCCATGAACATGACTTCAGTTCACTTGACTTCAGTTCACTTCTGCTCCTTGGACCACATATTGTAATTAGGGCACTCATACCCACTACCAGTAATGTATACCACAAGAATGAGATCATCTGGTATACCCTCAAATGGAGAGGTCATAATGTTGAGCATGGTTGATATAATGATTTTTAACAGAAACCTTCATCACTTCATATTCACCGCATGGACTATAGAAATGCCAAGGTTGAAACTCTGAATATTAAAGAGTTTTATACATGCGCATACTACTGCTACAGACAGTCCACCATTTACAAGGCTGTACATGCCCAATTTTTCATGTATTAATTGCATGAACCTTTTGACTTTGGGCGATGGTGTTACGAAGGATTCCCTCATTTGAACAACTAGTCGTCAAGTAGTCTGATTATTCACACTCCCACACATATTCCGATCCTCTTCAGTTTCTGATGTCCCTGCTCAGGAAATTCATTTAATACCAGCTCATTCTGTTACAGCTGAACAAAAGAAAGATGTACATAATGTCATTCTGCTGAAATCACTGTTAATATTGAGAGATAAAGGTGCCACATTTGACTGACTCCTTTTGTGTAACTGTGTCAGAGTTTTTTGTATGTGTGCATGTTTTAGCCAAGTTAAAATAAATAGGCTTTTCCTTTGCAATGCATTGTCAAGAACTAAACATTTTGAAAAGAGAAAAGTTTTTGGGGAAGAAAACAGCAAGTGAGGTCGGGATGCCAAACACACTGGTAGATCTTCGTTAGTGCGCTGTCAAAGGGATACGCAGAGGGGGGACGCATGGCAGACACGGTATGCTGTTGGCTTTAACGGGGATGTATTTTTAGGATCGTCGCTGGCCAGATAGTAGGACATATTTTATAGTTGGCAATGAAGCACCCGATGTGCCAGAGGGAGACAAGAGGAGCCCTTCTGCTGTTCAAAGGAGCAGAGCCACGTTGTGAGGCAAGACAGACAGCGAGCGCACATGGAAATGCAGATCAGGCAAACTAACACCGGATTACCCAGCTGTCTCGAGCGACAAAACCTGTGCCATGGCTCCTCTGTGAAAACACAAGCAACGAGCGCTACAATAGAGTCAAAATAAACCCTGCCAAAGCTCACAATATAAAGTGGTATGTAGAATGGTTTTATAGTAAGTGGTTCCAATATTTTCAGAACTGGTTGACTGTGTGCGTAAGTATACACAATCATAAGGACACAGTAGCAGAGTGGTTAACACTCCTGACGTACAGCACCAAGATCTGTGGTGACATCCTCCCACATCCCCAAAATACATGTGTTAAAGGTGCTCTATGTAATTTTTTTCCATGGAGATGCTATTGATCTGGCTGGAGTGTTATACAATATGGCATGACCATACATCTCCATGGAGTGAAGCAGGTGACCCTACCTGGCCAAGTTGCAGGTCAGATCGGTTGAGCGGAGACCCTGGTCACAGTCAGAATGCATGTATTTTTCAGCAAAAAAACATTATCTATGGAACATTCCAGACAGAGCAATAACATGGAGTCAAGCAGGTGGTGGCCCCTCCACCAGGAAAGTGCCATAGTGCTCCTTTAAACTGGTCAACTAAAAACCTTATCTCCAAATCAGATTCAGAAAAGATAATTTAGATTTCATTAGAATACTGTTTTTTTTACTTCTGCTTGTATTGACAGAACAAAATAACCTCCATGTCCTTTGCACCATTACAAATGCTTGCTCTGAACAGAGGAGCAAACAAGGAGAGGAGCAGACGTCCCACCTTGTATCTTATCATCACTACAAAGTGGACCTGGTGTCTTTAGCCTGATAACAGTGCCTGTGTGAGTGCGGTTGATGTCCCACTTTAATGGGCAACAGCTTGATTTTATCCAAATAGAAGAGGCACAGTGGGACGCCTGCAACGAACTCCTGGTTGGAGTATGTGCTCTCTGACTGAGCGCCGCACATGTCTCCTCTGCTTAGAATTCAAGCTCTTGGGGCAAAACACTGGTGATTGTACAGAATGGGAAATTGGAAATTCTTTAACACTCCAGAGGTGCTACAACCTGATAAAGTTCTCCTTCGCCGCAGGACATTAGGGATAGACAAGGCCTGTGAGCTGTGCTTTCATTTTTAAAAAGCTAAAATGGTTAAAGTAGTTCACAAAATATGCTGTGGTCAGAAACTATATTTGAACTAACAAACAACTTTTGCTGATGAAAGTTACAGACATACCCAATAGGTCTGTGTTCATATTGTAGAACTCTATGGAGAAGTGAATGTTTTTGAAAGAAATATCCAAACTGAAAACCTACAAAATATTTTCACCTTGTGTATTTATTCTGACTTTGAAGACTTTGAACTTTGTGTTAGTTTATGTTTTATGTGTTTTAGAAATAATGCAAGTCGAACGAGAGAGAGAGTCTGGAGACTCTGGATGTGTACCACAGGAGAAGGTTATTTACCATCAGCGTGGGACATGGCCCATTCAGGTTATGCTTCCATTGTACGGAGTGTTATAACCTCTGATAACATAGGCAAGACAGAGCTATCAACAAGGGCCAAGTTGGAGGTGTCCTTGATGCAGTAGTGTAATTTCCCTATCAATGTGGAAAGGCCCAGTAATTACAGGGATTTTAACCATTAACCAGGACAGACCTTAGCATTTTGACAGTTAAACAGCAATTTGTATTGCCTGGGATCCAGAATACAAACACATCCAATACTTTTACAAGATACAATACTAGATTTGAGTCTGGTCATCGGTTATATCTCCCTGAATTGAGATGGACGTGATTGAACAGCTTAATAGCCAATCAGGGACACGCATGTTCCGTCTGTATCAAAACAAATATGGCTGCTTATGAGGAAAAAAGAAAGGAAGAAAATATCACAGGGAGCTGAAAAACATTGCGTATTTCTCTGGAATCAGTGACCAAAGCAGTAAACTCTGTTAATCTGAGACAAGAGACATTTGATTTTATTCTAAATGATCTATGACCAATGACCTCATTTGTTTCAGATGTGTCACTGAAATAAATGAAACTGATTGCACGGTACTGTCTGAATCTGGTTTCAGGCGCAGCAGAGGGAGTAGTGACCAGACTGATATCCCTCTGTATAAAAAATACATAGAGATGTCATTCAAGACTTGCCAGGCAACCAATTCTACACTTGATGCAACAATCTCACTAGACCTAACTAAAATAAACTCCATTTTCATTTGGAAGCATCAGCACAATTGTACATTCATTTTCATGCAACTCTGCCGAAAGGTTGCACAGATCAGGCCAAAACAGATTAACTCCCCTGATTATGCCACTTTTACTCTGCTCCACAGCCTGCCTCACTGGAGCTCAGTGTAGGAGGGTATAATGAGCCTCCTGGTTTTAGCATGATTGATGTTTTTGTTCAACTGCGGTCATTAGGACAAAAACTATCCGGACACATAAATATTACTTTTCACCTTGTTTTGAAGCACTACCATTTTTACAATTGCGAAAATGTTTCTTTGGGTTATTATAAACATGCCAGGAGCTAGCAGTCTGCCAGTAAAATTAAACACATTTTTACAGTACATTTGTCATGTTTTGTTTTTGCCTTTGCTTGCATCTGACCTTGCTCCAGTAACTCTGAGGCAGCCAACGAAATGTTTATCCGATCTATGTGAAGAATATGCCAGATGCAAAGTTAGTGGAGCAGTTGCCAGTCTACAGTGAAAGAACTGACTGCAGATTTCAGATAGCGAGAGCACACCTGGTCTTTTACAGATAATCTAATAAATGCATGTGCTCAAGTGGTGCGGTGCTCAACAGGTAACTTCCAGCAATATTTACCATCATCATTTAAAAGTCATCTCTCCTCCGTGCTCTGTTGCTATGACACCAGGACAGTGAGCGAAACAGCACATTGGTGAAAATTCTCTGTAGCGAGGCTGTTCAGACTATAGACATCTAAAAAGGAGATGCGGCGTTTGATGCTAATGCTATTGATCACTCACCATCAAGCTAGTCCGGGAAGGTTTTTGAATTCTGGAGCCAATCCCCAAGCCTTTAGCATTAGCCTGCAAAAATCACAAATGATTAACAATCAGGAGGGTTTCAGGTGGTACCAATCCATCAACAACATTTACATGATGTCAAAGCCTTGTTAAAAGTCATTGTTGAATGTGTAAACCCTTTGCTGTGTTATATATAGATAACAATTAGCATATAAAACCTGCATCTGAGCTCAAAACTACTTTTAAGTTGACATTTCTGTATGTTGGAACACCCACTAACGGTAGGTTCAAACTTCTCCATGGGGGCACTCTACCCCCCACTGTTCAACAACTACAAGAGCAAATGCGGGCTTTAGGAGTTATATTGTGTCAAATACAGATATGAAGACATGGAGAAGAGTCAAGTGGCCCAAATTTGCATAAATATCCAAGAATGCTAGTAGTGGTAGTTGTGGGATACATGCTTCTGTAATGCTAGTGCTACCTGTGGTATTTTAACAACATTAATAGAACAATCTGTTGACTTTTCTGCTGTAACAACAACATCTCAAATATCACTTTACTTGAGTTAGTTGTGCTGGAAATACACAGAATTCACCAGAAACGCCTGGAGGTAATAGGGGAAAAATCCTGTTTTTTTTCTGTTTAATTTTTTTAATTAACGTTAGTGTTTTAACCCACACCAGCCCACGCCTCCCACTATTACGTGTTGTCGACTATATAGGTCTATAGGGGACACCAGGGGTTGGTTTTAACACTTATACATTTTAACACGCATAAATGTCATGAGATAAACATATACTTTTATGTGGGAATTGACTTCACTATTCTTTTGGATGTGCTAGAATGTTTGATTCTACTTCAGGCAGCATTTATGGGTTAGCTGTGTTCATGAGGTAGCAACAGGCAAAGATAAAGAATTTTGTATCTCCTTTTTAATGTCCATGGTCAGACTTACTGACCAAGTACCTTTCACTTTACATTGTAAGGCTGTTATAGAAAAGTTTATTTACAACTTTACTACAACCCTACTCAATTTCTCGGCCTTGCTATAGAGCTAGTGTTATTGGCAAAGTCTGGTATGTTTGTACAGCCACTGTGCAAAATGTCCAAAACAATGTTAAAAGTGGGATAAACAAAAGAGCTGTGGATAAACCTGACAAGCTGCTGGGTCGCTCCTGGTAAATATATTTATATTGTTAATGTCAGAATACTTTTTATTTAACGCAAAAATTTTGAACCATCTTATAATCTACATTGGTTTAACATAAGGCTAACTGAAAATTCTAATGATGTGTGGTGGCACAACCTCTATAGGTCTAAATATACTGCAGCTATTCATTCACTCCCCATGGTCCCAGCAGCTCAAGTTCTTGTGCCCTCTGCTAGGGGTCTGAATAAGGAAAATGCATAATTAAGGTGATTTGACTTGCTATACATGCATACATTACATTATTCTTACACATCTACACGATACCAACGCTCAAATGTACAAAGGTCATTATCAAAGCCTGAATATATGAATATGACCTTAAACTTCTTGAATCTGAGTTCGCTTCTCAAACAACATTAGCCAGTCTATTCTTCCCAAGCATCAGCCGACAACTGTTCTTTTCATGGACAGCTTTTCCTGCTATACCAACACATTATCTTGTGAAAGAAAAGGAGTTCTTATAGCCGGTAACACATGTCCCAATCACAGTAAAAACCTGGCAGTGGTCGTAAATTCAATCCTATAGCGTTTCTTCTTCTTACCTGTTTCTTGCTGACAACCAAACCCTGACTGCTACGTTTGCATATTAATCAATCACCTTTCAAGCCGTTCATCACCTTGTCCTTCCCGTTGTTTGCGCTACATTGCCTTCCTCCTACGCCCCATCTTCACCTTCTTCCCTGTACCACTTTTTTCACCTGTGACAGTGGTCAAAAGTTTAAAGAGGAACTATTATGTAAAATGTACTTTTTGGAGCATTCTACTAACATTGTTCCCTCATTAAAAACATACTTAAAGCAGTTTTATATGTCATCCATGCTTGAGTAATCTTGCAATCTCTCCTGAGCACTATTAGATCCCTTGTTATGGTTAGCAGTATGCTCAGCCCACAGCCTACGTAACCCATGCTCCCGCACGACCATTTTTCATAAATATACAAGGGCAGGATACAAAACAACACAGTACAACTTCACAAACCTGATGCGATGTGCAGCAGTTTCATTAGCAGAATGCACTCTTATTGGGTTATGATAGCACTCTGAAGGGGCAAATGCACCAAACGAAACTAAAACTTATAAAACATGTCAATAAAAAAAAACATTTCAATGTAATGTTTTTGGCGAATATAGCATTTTCAAAGCAGTAAAAGGTAACATGGTGATGTTATGAGTTAACAATTAATACCTCATAAGTGTAATGCCCCCTCTTTAAAAACAAGGTGATGCCATACAGGTACCTGGCCACCATGTAACATTTGCATAAACTACACATATATATTCATGGGATAATTTAGCCCATAGCTTTGGCCTCCACCTCATGAGCACAGGGGGAGTGTGCCTGCTCCACTTTGATGTCTGCCCAGCGCCTGTCAGTGCAGCTTTATCACTGTATTAAGTTGTGGAAAATTCCCTCCAAGAATTATTTGAATATGAATGAGGTATGTAGTAGGAACAAAAGCACATAGGATTACCCTGTCTGACAGTCAAAAAAAAGATGGCTTTAGCTTGTTTTTTATATTCATTTTGTGATTCTATATTCGTTATGCACACTTCTGTATCTTTACATTAGCATAAGATTTAACAAAAAGTCATCTGCTGCCTCTGAAAACTCACCCTTCACTGTGATTGGTTAAATCCACCTGTCACTCACTTGAAGCATGACAGAGGCTGACCAAAAGGAGAAGTGGGTAGGAAAAGTGTGTGTTTGAGCATATGTATAGCTGCATTGAACAGAAGTGAATCACAATATGACAACATCACTAATATAACATCATATTTAGACTTTACATCTTTGCCAATTAATTATGTCTTAAATGTTAAATAACAACTGCATCTCAAGCATCTTTTTTTAATTAATTAATTTATTTTTTTAATTTTTGGGAAATGGCACAAGGAAATGTTATATTAGCATATCTGTGTGAGGACTGTTCAGAAGAAGAACCAACTCTGAAAAGATAATGGAAAATGAAAAATTCCAAATTCATTTACATATTTGTACAAAACAATAATCCACCAATATATTCATACAACTTTTACATGCAAAAGTTACATTTGAAGTGTACTGTAAGTTATCAAATTAGAAAGATGCTGTGAAAAAAACATTAGATTTTTAGAGTTGCATTTATGGTGTACATTTTCCTAGCGGCCACTCCAGAGCGCTTTATAACCCTCTTGAGTACTATACACTACTCACAGTGCCAGCTTAGGGCAACTCATTATCAGCCCAATTACAATGCAGATACAAAGTTTACAGTGCATATAACTCCATAAAACCCCTGTGTGTTATGATAAGAAAATAGTCCCTATAACAACTCATTACCATTTAACACCTTGTGGGCAGGACATTGAAATGACACGTTTAAACGCTGTCAAGTGCAAAAATATGCAGGGATGGAAAAGTAAAATCAAAACGTAGAGGAAAAGGCAGCCATTTTGGACATTAGCTCTATTATCGGAGGGGTAAAGGGGCAGGGGTAAGTGCCGGAATCGTGTGCATGCTCTGCCTCCACTCTGGGAAGCGGCCGGAGAGTGTGGGCGTAGCAATGGTCGGTGTAAAAATAGCCTATGTTCTTGTGTAGGATGAGCACTGAACTGCTAGCACAAACTGTTACAGTGGTTACTTCACTGGTAACAGTCATTCACTGCCAAAGGATGTTTTCATTCATTTGCACTCACTCAATCAGCATGGAAAATTATTTATGCAACTTTATTTGCCAAAATGTTTAAAACAGATTCAATAAGGATACTAAGGGTCTGTTCACACTTGCATCACATCAAAACTGTCACTAAACCTGAACTTATACCAGATTTAAACCTAGACTAGACCAGGACTAAAACAGGAGTAGAACAGGACCAAAAATCTACATCAGGACTTAAAATGGGCCCAAACCAGGAAGTGTGAACGTGCCCTAATTCAATGATTTGATCAAAAATGTAACTAAGTTGGGAACCCAGGAACAGAATTTCCAGATCCTCATCTCCAGAAACTATGCATGTGTAAAAGTAATCTTTATGTTCCTACTTTGCACCACCTGTACACTGTACACTCTATGAAAAAGTAGGTTGGCCATTGCTATCTGTCAGAAGAGCACAACACTGTATAAAATGTATTAATAAGGGACTATTTGATAGACTCTCTGAATATCTCACTTGTTTTTAATACTGGAACTTTTAACACAAGATCTCATGACTGTCTACGTCTAAAAACTGGCCGCACTAGAACTGAAATGTGAAAAAAGCTTTTGGTTATTTTGCTTCTCAGAAATGGAATATATTTCGAGGACATGCAAAACTGGATACTTTGGTACCACAAATGCATTTTTAATAATTGGTGATAAACATTTATAACACACCTGCACCTGTTTTTAATGTTTTAAATGGACCTATCTAGTTATTTGTTTTGTTTGTTTTTGGGGGGTTTTTCTGTATTTTAAACAGTGCGCCCATGAAAAGGAGAGTTCTGAGTGCTCTCACTGGGCTCTCCCTGTATAAATAAAGATAAATGAAATGAATAAATCTGATCTGTCACTTGGCTTGATGCCGTCACCTGCTTTTCTCCCTGGAGTATGTTTAATGCCTTATTGTGGAGCATTCCAGGCAAAGCTGCAACATCTCCACAGAGAGAAGCAGGTGGCTGACCATCCATTAGAAAAGTTAAAAAATGCACTTTTAAAGAACAAACTGTCTAACTAGAATTCACCCGCGAGCCCTTGCTTTCACCAAGCCTCTTCATATCATACAGTATTTTTGCAAATTACAAGCACTGATGGATGGAAGTCTTTAGCTCGGTATATGAGCCGTATAAATGCTATCAATTTCCACCACTGAAGCTGTGTCGTTCTGCCCTTTCCGCTAATGCTCCCTGCCACTAAATGACCTCACGGTGAAAACCAATAGAACGGCACTCAACAACCTGCAATTACCGGACATGCTAACTAAATAAAATGAGCACGTGCAATCAGTGTCCTGCAGTCATAAAGTGCACTCGTGGTTCTCTGAGATATCATCAAGACAGGAAGCGGTCAGTGTACAAATCAGCCAATCAAATGTGAATCAAAAGACAGATAAAACACAAAACACATACTACTACTACCACTACTACTACTACTACTACTACTACTAATTCACTGTCCATGGGAGGTAATGAAAATGTGCTAACCTGAGCTCATTAACTGGATTCTCAACATTCCCCATAATGTCCTGATGATACCTCGCATTTCATATTTCCTCTGCAACATTACATGCCTAATTGCCGGGAATCTTGTCCTCGGCTCTATCCTTTTTTCTGGTTCTCTGTGACACAAAATGAAAATGAGCAATAATTAAACAATACATCATTTAGCATATAATAGTAGCAGGTGAAAGTTCATCTGAATAATATGGACTTGTGATGGACAGTGGTTAACAATCATACACTGCATGAGAATGGGGACTAAACCTGAAACTTGACCAATGCTTGACCAGGACTAAAGCAGGACCAAACCAAGTCTACATCAGGTCTAGATTGGGATCAAACCCTGATCAAAAGAGAAAAGTATGAATGCACAATTATAATCATATCCATTGGTCCAGAAAATTAGAACTCTTGCCATAGCAATTAACAATTTAAAATTGTATATTATATGTCCATATTGATTTACAACAGAGGTAAAGATCAATAAATTCAGAAAACACAAAATGTGCTTGGACATAAAATCAACTCACTCAAATAGTTGGGATGGTTGGGATTTAAGCTGCCATGATTACAGATGCAGATTTTGAGATCTAATGAAGCTTCAAATGCATTGCTTTTCATAATGATTTTTGCTGAATTTTGATCAACAGAAACAATTAAATCAATCGTCTTTCTAGTTGTTTTTATTTGTATGTTTAGTTTGCTCAAATTGTAAACTTGTTAAAAATAAACCCTCAGCCTTTTCAGCAGGTCAATAATAATAAAAAATACTTTTACTTTTCTGCCCAGTTAAAAGTGTTGTGGAGTAGAAAGTACAAATAGCTTCTCTCAAATGTAGTGAAGTAAAAAGTATCCACTTTAAAATGTACTAAAGTAAAGTACAGATGCCTAAATTTTTTACTTAAGTACTTTAAGTACTTTAGTATTTTTACTTTGTTACTTTCCACCACTGATTTTCAAATTGATTTCCCAAAACACAAAATGAAAGCAATTGGAACAGCAATAAGTCTCACAAAAAGTGTTAATTTTATGCAAAGAGTGGCTATGTTATTGTAAGTCTTGCAACACATGAAAAAGTGGGACATTCTTTAAATAACTGAGACAAGGAACAGGACAGGTGGTCACCCTATTCAAAAAATAGTACAACACCACTGAGCACAACTGACCTGAAGAATTTACTGTGTGTTTCAAGCAAACTGATTATCATTTATGAGGCTATAATGTCCTCATGATAATCACAGCATACCTGGCGCACACAGGAATTTCAAATGTCCATCCTACGAGGACAGATCCCTATGGCAATGGATAACTATTTACCATAAGAACGCCTGCCTCAGTTCAAAGGTCAAGCAGCGTGAGCAGCAGGACTAAAACCATGACCAGCTGAGGTGCTTAATTGAGATTCACGACGTAATTTCGAGTGCCATATGTGGATTTCTATGTATCATCAGTCTCTGTCAATTTCCTCACGCTCCGTTGTCATAGCAATTGTAATTATCTAACACTATTGATTCCAAAAAAACCCTATAAGATTGGTTTTCTCACCTGGGAGCTTGGAGAGTCCCGCTGTGCCCCAAATGAATAATTAAAGGGGGGCGTGAGTTTAAACTGTTGGTTGGTAGGTGGTGCTGCTAAAAGGAAATTGATGGACGTAAAGGCGTGTGTCATTTTGAAAAGGGGAGCCGAGGTGAGCGGGTGTCATTCACAGCATTGGCAAAGTCGCTCTCTCTTTTCTGAAATGGCTTGTACCTCTGAGGGAAAAAAATCTTCATTAGTATCTGGCTCCGCTGCTCTGAGCAATAAATCCCACTTAAGACTTGTTTACACAGAATAAAACTGAAGTATCACCATGTGGACCTGTTATGGAAATAGTTTGTTTGGGTTGTAAGTTTGAATTCTCATAATCAGAGAGGGTCATTAGTACTAATTGCACACCAGTATTTAGAACATATTATAGCTGGTTTAAAACCTGCTTGTCTTGTTGTTGTTGCTTTGTTTGAGATGCTGCACAGAATGGCATTAAACTTTTATGTATATTTTTATTTATATACAGGTT
>KN483925.1:0-42608 GCA_000787095.1 Periophthalmodon schlosseri
AATTTACCAATTAATTCATTAGAAATCAGACAATGTGACTTCCTGGATTCTTTCCCTCCATTCTGTTTCTCATAGTTGAAGTGAACCTCTGATGAAAATTACAGGCCATCTTTTTAAGTGGGAGAACTTGCACAATTGGTGGCTGACTAAATACTTTTTTGCCCCACTGTATTAATAATTAAAGGTGCACTATAACTTTCCTGGAAGAGGGTATGCCACTTGCTTGTTTTCATGAAAATGATGTCGATATGCCTGGAATGTTCCACAATATGGCTTTAAACATATTTATAAACATGGAGACAAGCAGGTGCTGCCATCAGGCAGGGCTCTTATAGGTCAGATCTGTGGAGGGGTGACCCCGATCACAGTAAGAGTAATTTTTTCATTAATAGTAATTGAAGATATATATGTTTGATGCTGAACTGTGAAACATTCTAGGCAAAGCAATATCAGCTCCAAGGAGACAACCATGTAACAAATTGAATCCCACAGCATAAAAGTTACATAGTGCACCTTTAACCACCTCCTGATAAAACTAAATAACCTTATAGTTCAAAAAATACCTTTGTTTGTGTTAAAATGGCCACTGTTTGCTGACTTACCTATGCATTTGGGCAGCTCAGGAGCCCACTGTCCTCTTTCGTCACAGGTGATGGTGCTGGGGCCGACTAAAGTGTACCTGGTGTTACAGCGGATATGGATGCCATCCCTATACTGATATCGTCCGCTCCGGCTTCTTACCCACAATGCATTGGGGATGTTTGGAGTCACACAAGTTATATCTGTGCATGAAGAGAAAAACAATGTATTTTACTGAGAGAAGTACTTGAGTAGAAATGTTGTCAAAAGTATTGAAAATCAGATGCTAAGCGATACTAAAACTAATATATCAAAACAAGATACTCATTTAAGCAACTATCGATACTGCAAAAATCACAAGACAAAATTTGAGCTTTCCTGAAAAGTTTTAATATGCAACTGAGGTTTATCAGAACTAGTATGAGATCTCATGGTAACATAAAGAAAGTACTATTATTTTGTGTATGAAAATTATATTCTATTACTAAAAAAGAAGCATATTTTATCTTCATTGTGGTATCGTAATCGGTGTCGAGTATTGAGGGAATTCCTGAAATTGTATCATCATGACAACACTGATCAGGAAGAATTGATTTTATAATTAACATCATAAATCATCAATTCAATCAATCAGTGAAGCAAAATAAATCTTATAACTGGAAATAAATGTGGTCACAGAATATAATTAAGACAAAACACTGACTGTATGGATCACAGCGGTGACTAAAAGTGGGAGTCAGGACCACCATGGCCTTGTTGGTGGCATGATTATTTTAAGTTATCATAATGAAAAAATATTAGAATTTTCCTTTTCCTTTTAAAATTACTTATATAGTTTAAACCTGCAGTCAAATAAAAACAATCTAGATTTAATTTTTAATAGAGATTTTTAACTGTTTTGCCACTTGGAAATATAAGCGACAAGTACATTTCATGTGGGTATCCTGTTTGTTTCACTTGTTTTAATAGAGTATAGAAGTCTGGCATATGTTAAATATTTGACCTTTGCACTGAGGAAGAGGAGAGCTCCATGTCCCGTTCATTGTGCACCAAATGTCAGGGGGACCCGTGAGCGTCCCCACCAGGCAGCGGTACTTCACTACAGTCCTGTACTCAAAGGGAGCTTCTGCGTAACCAGATATCACCGCATTGGCCACTTGAGGGGGGTCGTCACATTCCAAAACTGCAACAGAAACGGATTTGTTAAAATATTTCCATCTGTTAAACCACATTCATTTCAAGGTGGGTGCAGTGTCTTGAATGAGGATACAACAACAGTTTGCACTAGAGCCACTGCTGCCCCACCTGTTATTTCCAGCAGTCTCACTTCCAAGTACTAACCGGGGCCAACCCTGCTTAGCTTCTAAGACGTCGCTTCCTGTGCTGACAAAAGGTTCATGCCCTTTTTTGGGTGAAAACACAAGCCACGTACATTGAAATGAATGAAGACGCCATCAGTTGTCAACTCAAAATGATAGTCCAAAAACTACATTCAGTGAGTTATATTACATAGTCAATCACAGACGGGTAGTTAGGTTTTATTGGTACTTCGCATAGATTAACAGGCACCTTTAACATTTAGTTTGTATTGTGTTATTTTTTGGATTTAACTTAAGGTTAACTCCAGTATTTATATTGTTGAATTTCAGTTTAGTGATTTAAACAACGTTACGTGCATTTCTGTGGGCTTGTTTATTATCGTCAGTGAACAACAGTATTAATAGGATCCAATGATCAAACATATGGTTGCATATTTACATAATTTATTAGTCATTAAGAAACTAACGATTCAATGGATGAATGAGCTTGTTTTCCATAAGACGTCCACTGTGTGGAGCTGTTCACCTGGGGCAGGGGGGTGAAACATCCCTTTACCGTCCACTGGCAGCAGGTTGCCAGTGATTTCATACACCTGTGAGTAAGAGTGGCCATTTTTTTATGGTTCTAGTGGCTGGTTCTCAATATTTTACACCAAAAAAGAGAGTGAATCTGACAATTTGTATCTACCGCCATTGAATGAAATGGGATGTTTTCACCCGGGACTCCTGTACGTTACAGGCACTTTTGTTGTTGCGTGAAGACATCAATCAGATGAGATCGGGAATTGACTAGGTGGTATATACAGTATATATACAAGAAACTACTAATCTCACCTCACTGAATTACCCGGTTAGGGTTCTCTTGGTTTAAATGTACTTTACCTTCACAGACTGGAGGATGCCCATCCCAGCCGCTGCTCAGACAGTTTCTGTTGGCCTGTCCAACCAGCTGATACCTGTAAAATCACAAGGAACCGTTTTTCAGTCTCTTTATAAAACGTGTCAAAAACCCCAAATCTGAAAATAATACAGATGTACAATTAGCTTAGCACTGATCTTATAAAAGGACCAGGGTAATCTTCCCGGTTACACTTAAACTCCAGAGTCCAGCCTCATCAAAGTTAACAGCTCCTATGCATTTATTATTTTAGAAGAAATAAAACAAGTATTAAAAATGAAGACATGATGGTTTTAAAATAAAAGCCATACCCCTCGTCACACACAGCCGTAGCACGGTCTCCAAACTCAACCCCAGTGTATTCATAGTGTCCATTGAGGAGCTCCCCCGCAGAGCCACACAGCCTTCCTGTAACAGCACAACAGTCATTAGTTATAGTCAGAGTAGAGTTAGTTGTAGTCAGTTATCATTAGTCAGTTGGAGTTAGGTAGTCAGTAATGGTCAATGGCTGGTATAGTTTGGCTATAGAAATATTTAGTTAATATTTATTTATCCTGTAAATACTGGCACAATATTCAACAATCATCTTATCCTGATAACTATTCCACAACTGTGAATCAATCTTTAAAGATTAGTTATCTCTGTCCCAGAAGCTCTTGTCCTGACTGCATGACACTGTGTCACTGAAGAAACTGATAGAATATAACAGGTGCATAAGCTTTTTCACTCTTACATTGTCACAACTGAATAGTCCATATGCATTGAATGTTCACATGTACCACAGGACCTGTACTGATGATGGGAAATAAACTGTCTCAAATATCCATCATGATTATAAATGTCAAGTAATAAAGATCTGTATTTAGCTTTCATTCTTATCAATGAAACAAAACTATTTAAGAGATCTTGTCATGCAGATTGTCAGAGAAAAAGTAACTACAATTAATCCAAGGTTTGAATAAATGTGTAATTTAAGTGCTCATTGTTGTGGCGTAATTTGGACAACACACATTTCCCATTCTACACTGTGATTGTTATAATGCTTTGGTGTGTATGTAAAACACTTACTTCTGCACTGTAGTTCCAGACGTGACCACTGTCCTTTGACACACCGTCGATACTTGCTGCCTCGACTGGGGACGTAGCCCACATCACACACGTAGTACACTCTGGTCCCTGGAGAAAAGGACTTCTGGGATCTAAACTTGTGGGCCAGTTTAGAATTGGCGCCCTCTGTGTTCTCTGGCACACCACACTGACCTGAAGGAGTAGGATAGGATACTAGGATAGTAGGATATTTTCTACAAAATCTTACATAAAGCATGATTTAAAAAGACAGGTCTAAACTAGAACTATTCCAGGATAGTCTAAGGTCAAATTAAGGCAGACCCACACCAAAGTCCCAACTTGTTTAGGAGTAAAAGCAATGCAAAATGGTCACTCAATCATAATCACTGAGAAAAAAATGCACACATTTCATATAGCTCTTTTCAAAGTACAGGGAAATGTGTTTTTTTCTTGGACACAAAGAAGTATACATTGCCAGTAGCAGAGACTGAACCACTAACCCTCAAGATAATTACCCAAAGTCACTATCATCAATGCTACTTCCCATTAGAGTTGTTGAAAGTTCCAAAACTAGTTACCAGGGGGACATGGGGTGGGACAGGGCTGGTCAGTGCACCCTATAGCCAATATTTTTTGACAACCCTAATAAAACTAGTACATCAGTGTTTCTTTTGTCATTGTGTGTCATAATTGGTATAGAGCATCAAACTTTTAGTATAAACCTGGGTATAAAAATCAAGTTTAAAATGTTGATATTATGCTAACACTACTTCCATATTTTGTATTACTCACTGTTTGTTGAGGGCACAGGCACACACTGAGGAGGAGCAGGCTGCCACTTTCCATTAGACCCACACGTGATCCGCTCCTCTCCGCTCACCTGGAAACCCGGGCTACACCTCACTTTCACCACAGCACTGACATTGTACTCACGAGCAACGCCCTTCTTCTCAGAGTTTGACACTTTAGGAGCAGGACAGGTGACTGGGAGTGGGACTGCGCCCTCTAAAAATACAAATGTGGTGATTCATAGAGCCATTTGTCAAGACAGGACAGTTTTTTTTCCTTTCAAAGATCAGCGGATGTGACCACATTACACCGGTTTTAGAATCATTGCATTGGCTTCCCATGTGTTTCAGGATTGATTTTAAAGTTCTTTTACTGTTTTTTTAAATGTCTTAATGCTTTTGGGCCTTCTGATCTTTCACAACTTCTTTTCCCTCCAGCAGTAGGCTCCTAGTCATTCCCAAAGTCAGGACGCACACTCACAGTGAGCCATCTTTCCAGTACTATGGCCCTTGTCTATGGAACAGCCTGCCAGAGGACCTCAGGGTCACAGAGAACGTTCATTTTTAAGAGCAGGCTCAAGACCCACCTTTTTAGCTTAGCTTTTGATTCATATTTATTGTTTTATTTGTTTGTCATTACATGTATTTAGTATATTTATGTATTTATTTATTAGGCTTACTATTTTATATTCTAGTTCTTGGCTTTTAACTGTTTATCACTTTTAGGATCTCCAGAGTTTCCTCTGTAGGAAAGCGCCGGGAGCGGTGGTCGGATGCGGCTGCTGGGGCCTGTCCCGTGAGTTCCTGATGGAGGGTTGGTGTTTGGGCCTCATCTCTCCCCTGGGCCCTGTGTCCTGGTGGAGGGTTGGTGTTTCAGTCTCAGCTCTCCCCTGGGCTGTGGCTGCGGGTGGCTCTCTGCTCCTGACACAGATGGCTCCTCCAATGATGCTTCCTCAATTGATTTGTCTGTACTCAGCCTCATTTATCTGTACCTAGCCTTATATATTTTAGCAGTTGTGGGGGTACGGTATTCGGGTGGAAGGGCATGTGGGATTGTTTTTAATGACTGTGAAGTACTTTGTGTTACATTTTTGTATGAAAAGCACTTTATAAACACCTAGATTTAATGATTATTCACAACTGACACCACGACAAAACAATGAAATCTTTCATTTTCTTTCAATCCGATTGTCTAACACTCAAGTATGTGACCAGCTTTATGAAATCCAGCTCTCTGAAGTAAGATTAGAGTGACATAACAGCCAGATAAACATTACTTGTACTCTTTTGGACTATGAATCAAATTGAAAAAGGCAAAATTTTGCTTCTAAATGGTCACTATTAGTGTTTCTGTTTGAGAGAAGAACTCATCTTAAATTCACACAAACCCTGCATATTTAACAAAACAAAACTCTAGGAATGTTTTTGATGATAAAAGAACATTATAACATAGACCAGAAAATAGTGTAATATGGGCCCTTTAAGGTATCTGTTAAGGTGCTTACAAATATCACAAACTTCTTACTGTAAGATTAGAGAATATATTATGAGGGCATTGAACACAAAAATGCAATGCATTGTGATTCATTGCCTTGCCTCATAACATGTGAGTAATTCTATAGCCTACCTAACAAGTGTGACAACTGATTTCAAAGACTGTACTGATCATTCAGCCATCAAGGTATCGTTAAGGTGTTTTGGAATCTTGTACTTCATAATGCAATCATAGATATTGAATGGATTAATTATAACGCTCCAACATGTGTCACACGCAGTTAGCCATTTGTCACCGTCTATACCAGTTTGGATTGTGCAACGACTCTTTTGAAAATCAACTGCTAATAATTACACAACAGAAACTCACCTTCACACTTGGGTAGGTCAGTGGGCCAGCCTTCAGCTCCACATGCAATAACTTTTGGCCCTTTAATGGTGTATCTGTGAAAAAAACAACAAGTCAAGTCAAACATTCACTCTTTTTAGACAGTTTTCATTAAAAGTGCACTATGTAACTGAAATATTCCACAATATGACATTGAACTTATCTCCATGGAGACTAGCACATGACACCATCAGGCCAAGATACAAATCAGATTTTTTTTTGCAATACACTAACCTGTAATTGAATAAACGCAAGACAGATGAGTGAAATGTCATACTGTGGAACATTCCAGGAAAAGCAATGACATCTCCATGGAAACAAGTAGATGGTGGACCCTACACCAGAAATGTTACATAGAGCACCTTTAAAGTAAATCTTACCCATCTTCACAGACAGGATATGCTTTGGCGCCAAACACCGACTCTCCATCGTACTTGAAATAACCGTTCAACAACTCTCCAGCATTGCCACAGGACTTCTCTGATAAAAAAGGCAAAATTATCAAGTTGTATCATCACAATTATTCACAAATGTTGATTGCTGCTAATCAGTGCTGCTAATTCATTTAATTAGTTAATAGTTAAGTTAATTAGTTAAGTCAATTCATTTAAAATAGACTACTATTTTTAAAAGTTGATGCTTTGAATGTTTAAAATAGACAGAAATATTGCAAAATGATCACTCCAGCAATTGGTAAAATCTCCCAAAAACATTTCCCTTGCTTGTTGTTATACTTTTGTCTGGTTGCTTAGGGTTCATAAAAGTTTAAAATCGTGCAAACCTATGCAGTTAGGCTTTTATTTTTCTTTAATGCTTTGTCCTCTGATTATATCACTTCTCTGGTGGAGGGTCTGCCACTTACTTATCTAAAGTTATTGTTTTGTTTGAAATGTTCCACAGTATCATTATAACTTATCTATCTCCATGGCGACAAGCAAGCGATGTCATGTCACCAGGACAAATTACAAGTCAGATCTTTGGAGAGGTGACCCCATTCACAGTGGGACATTCAAGCCAAAGTAGGCTTGTCACAAGTATCAAAAATCAGATACTAATCAATACTAAAACTTGTATTGAAACTAGATACTCATTTAAGCAAATATCAATACTGAAAAAAAAATTAAAAAATAAATCACGTAACTGGATAAAGTTTACCTTTCCAGAACAGATTCAACTTAAGTTTAATCAGAACCAGTGTAAGACCACATGATGGTATAATAAAAGTGCTATTATTTGGTGTTGAAAATTACAATATTGTCCAAACAAATCTTTTAAAATTATCATTTGGTTATCAAAATCAGTACTGAGTATTGAGTCTATTCTTTAGTATCGAAAATGAGTTTGAAATTTTAGTATCATGACAACACTAAGGCAAAGCTATAACTTTGAACAGAGACAAACAGGTGGCAGACCCTGCACCTTTAACATGAGTTTGAGCTTGTTTTTGGTCACAGTCTTGTAAAATCTGGATCTAGACAGTCTAGACTGTGCACAGCAGATAATTGTCAGCAGCCTCCAGGAAGCAAACAGAACCACTTTCCAATTTAACCCCACAACTGTGTGTCCATTTGGCCCCAGTACCATATTTACCATACTGTATCTGTTTGTTATTGTAAAATATTTGACCATATGACACATGATGATAAAAGTTTGAACTTAAAACTTAAAAAAAATAAAAAATCAGCTTGGCCCTGTTCAGTGCATAGTTTAGTCTAGATAGCAGCCAGATGGCATTGGTCCTGTCCTTTCCTTCCAACTGAGACACTGTTTACAATAAAAATAGCCTTGTATTTTCCTTTAAAACTGTCAAGATTCTGAATATTATTTATCCATTTAAAGAAACCTATTTGACTCTATCAAACAACTTGATTTATGATTATGATTATGATTATAATTATGCTCATTTTAGTGAATATTTGGCTGTTCCTGCAAAGTCGTCATACCTTTACTTGATAAGATTTGTGTCATGTACAGTGCATTTTCAGCTTACATCAATAAAACATCATATCCAGATCCAAACTGATGGAACATTTTTGTTCCACTGATTATTTGGGTATGAGCTCACTCTGACGTCACCACCAACAATAGGCCTATTTTTTTTATTTTTTTTTGTGCACAGAGGAGTGATATATTTAGCCTGTAGTCACTTTAAAATAGTGTATAGACCTGGGTTATAGGATTGTTTTAAGAGGGTAAAAATAACAGTAGCGTACTTGTCATTAGTGATGGGACTTTTGGCCCTTTTATGGAAGCCAAATCTTTTGGCTCTGTTCATTTCCTTTTGGCGGCTCAAAAGACTGGCTCTTTTACTATATGACAGAAGCCAATGAGAGAACTCATTTAACTATTAACTAATCACAGAGAGAATCGACCAAGCTTCAGATCTGTGTAAACACTCTCCTACTCTCCGTTTCAACTGAGAGTAGGAGAGTGTTTACCCTTTGGAATTCGGCCTGTGCATAATCTAAATAAAACGTTGCGCTACAATTACAAGGATTTGAATGTGAACGTAAACTGTTAATATGATGCCAAATATGTTTGTCTCAGTCGTGTCACGTGCTCTGCTTCTGTGCTGATTCTTGTGTCGGTTCAGTGTTAATCAGTATAAAAATGCATACAGATTAGAAAGAAAAAGATTCGGCTCTTTTAAAAAATGAGATCCTGATCCAACAGTTCAGGTTAAGGAACCGTTCAGAAGAGCCGACTCGTTCACGAACGTCACATCACTGCATGTCATACACACTTTGGCACTGCAGGGTCTTCTGAAGCTGTCCCACTGTCCACCCGAGCGCTACTTAAAAATCTAATTCAGCCTTTAAGTGTAAAACACTTGCCCTTAACATCAGTCCTAAGAAGCACACATACTTGTACTTGTCAAACATACTTCGGCACTGCAGGGTGAGGCTGCCCCACCGTCCGCCCGAGCACCGAATCACCGGACTGCCGCCGTAAGGCTCGTGCCCTTCTAAACACTTGAACAAGGCTGTATCCCGATTGAACCGCATCAGACTGGCATCTGGATACTCCGGTGGAGACAAGCAAACGCGCTCTTCTGCAACTAAATAAACAATACCATCAGCTAAATCCAAAAACATTCATAATAAGCAGTTTTCTTTTTTACCTGAAGACAGAAAGGCGTATGGCAAAATGAAAATAATCTGCGTAAAAGTCCTCATGGTTGTGCGTCACGTTGAAGTAAACAGGCTTAGTGGAAGGAGGAGGTTGAGTGACACAGGAGGAGCGGATCAAGCAATTTATAGAAGGGCTGGCCCTGGTACAAGGAGCGAGGGCAGCGCGGACGAGACAGCGGGGCGGGAAAGCACGAGGTCCCAGGAGAATGTAACCTTCAAACTGATATAACTTTTTAAATGTTGATACTACTGTGCACTTACCGTAAACCCGCGTATTCTGGGTCATTTCAAATAATCACTCCAAGATTGTTTGGATATTTTTGCAGCTATAACGGAATAGTGTGTGTGTGTGTGTGTGTGTGTGTGTGTGTGTGTGTGTGTGTGTGTGTGTGTGTGTGTGTGTGTGTGTGTGTGTGTGTGGTGTGTGTGTGTGTGTGTGTGTGTGTGTGTGTGTGTGTGTGTGTGTGTTGAAAATGTAATTAGCCTGTGTAAGCCTACGTCTAAATAGCCTTTTATTGTAGGGCCTACTTAAATGTGCCCTTTTCTGGTGGAGGCTCCTTGTCCCCACGGAGATGGTATTGCTGTGTCTGTAATGTTCCACAGTGGCATTAAGCTTATCGATCTTATGGCGACACAAACAGGCTAAATTACAGGTCAGATCAGCGGAGAGGCAAACCCATTCACAGTAAGAATGTCTGTTTTTCAATTAAATGCAAGGTAAGTTTAACTACAAACTTTGGAACATTCAAGGGAAAGCAATTTCCTTTCCACGGAGACAAGTACATTGTGATGTCACTCCCAAATGGGCCCAAGGAGCTGTTGGTTTTGTGATTATACAGTATTTTCATAAATGTTCCCAAAAGTTAAACCCACAAATTCTCATGTAGGATTTGTAAGTTTGGATTTACCTAATAGATGAGAAATCTCCATGATACCAATGGTGGAACGTAACAAAGTAGTAGTAGTAATGCACTGTACTTCAGCAAAAATTGTAGGTATCTGTACTTTACTTAAGTCAATTTTAAAGTGGATACTTTTTACTTCACTAAATTCAGTTGTTTCTAGTGAACAAAATTCAGCACAAATCTGTATCAAAATCACTACATTTGAAGCCTTATAAAACCTCCAAATCTGCACAAAATTCTTTTACTTCTTACTCTTTAAATACATTTTTAAACAGGTGATTAAGTAGGTTTTTCATGTGATACTTTTACTTGAGTATTTTTTTTGCTCCGGTATCCGTATTTTTAAGTAACAAAATTGAGTACTTCTACCACTGGAACTGGTACCAATGGCAATTTTACCCGCCCCAGCCTCAGTTACACTTAAGTCTATGTTGGGATCTGAAAGTTAGCAATAGTTTAATGTAGCGTATTTACTTATCTGTACAATGAATCAAATAAAACATGTTGAAAAATAATCCGCCCAATGAAACCGCTGAGGTCATATCTGATATGGTGCTATACTATTTCCCCCTGTCTGCATTGTCCTTGCTGGGTGATTCAGCAGATCTTTAGAGTGGCTGTTTTATTATGGGCTGAAATCAAGCCAAGTCTTAGGTAAAGCTTTTTATCACATAGAACTTCGAGGGTGATTTATAAACAACAAATATATGCCATTAAATGTATAAGCTCTACAGTTACTTATGTCCCTTATGTAATGTCTGTGAATGTGGCTTTATTAGGATAGTATTGCATTTCTTAATGACAAAGAGCCAATCAACAATTAAAACCTTAATAATAGTAATATTAATATGTACAGTGCATTTGTATTGTGTTTGTACAAGACTGACTGAAGAAGATAATGTAGCAAAATCAAATGTGTGATTTCAGTAGTGATGCACCGATCTGATATTGGCATCAGATATCAGCACCGATCCTGAAAAAAATGCTTGAATGGATATCTCCTTCAAAATATCGCTCCAGGTGATATCTTGGTTGAGTCTATAAAGTCTCAGAAAGTCTTAAATGTTAGAATTTGTATTTATACAAACTTGTTATGTGGCTATTTGAGAGCTAAATAATAGGTATTTAACACATTTGGAGCAGTTTATTATATTATTTTATTTTTGTATAAAGGAAATAAATGCTGTTTTCATTTGCTGCACTGGTATAGTTTGATATCGGGTATTGACAGATACTTAAACCTATATTATCGAAATCGGTATTGGAACTGAAAAAGCTTGATCGGTGCATCTCTAGATTTCAGTATAATAGATTTTTTTTATATATAAAGAATACATTTATACTGTCAGTCAACAAGGAAGTACAAGGTTTTCTCATGACAGCAGGCATTTTTATTTTGTGTAACTTGTACAAAACCCTTTGCAGTTTAACATTTGTTTTAAGACATCCAGTTTCACATACATTACTTGCGTTACTTAAGATCGACAAACTTTAACAGAAATACTGTCTTACATCAATTTTAAGATTTCCTATTTTTTTTAATCAAAGGCACAAATTGTACTACATGGGTATAGTGGTATCAGTACATGTTCAAAGAATTATACAGATTATAAAGATACTTTCTGATTGCTTTGTTTAGTGAAATACTCAAGTGTCCTTGAAGAGGCAGCAGAAACTTGTCTAACTTATATCTGCTCAAATGTTGTTGGTCAAATCAGTATTATACATTTCAAATGAAACAGCAGTTAGATTAAAACATTATACAGAATGTCCCACAAAGGGCTTTATTTACAGTAGAGGCACTGGAGCTGAAGGCCTGAGGATCCAGTGAGGTATACGGAACAGGGCTGCACAATTTTGAAAGAAATAAAACAAGAATCTAATAAAAAATAATAAATAAAATAATAATCTAATATTGATTTTCCAGATGTGCAATTTTAGTTTTCAAATCAGGATTCAGTTTACAGGGCACATTAGAATCACATACAGAAGGATTAACATTTGAGAGAATGAACTGCTAAACCAACACACGATTTCAATGCTCTTCAGTGACACGCACAAACTTTTGACCTGTTTTAAGGCAGCATAATTTGCTTTTGCATGGAACTTCCTTTAATCTAAATTCTTTCAATTTACAATTCAACTTGCGATAAATTGTGCAGCCCTAACACAGAGAACATGCAGCTACATTACAGCAGGGTAAGATCCAGCAGTAGGATACACCTTGTACACAATGTCCCCATTCAAACCGCTGTGGGCCCATAAGGGGAGGTTTTTACTGTTTTGGGTGAAGCCTCATAAAGGATTTACCTGTTGCTAGTTGAAACACATTAAGATTCAAAAGAAAATGAAAAATGTTACGTTGATTCTATATGTGACCTTGCTCCTTTAAATATTTCATGTTTATTGAATGTATACACTTAAACAGAATAACCACAAATATAAACGTGTAGTTTGGATCAACATAAAATAATTAAAGTGGAACTAAACACATAAACTCTGCCCACAACCACATTTCAAATAAAGCTGCTAAACTGGGCTGTGCCTGGAGGACTAAAGAAAAGAATTAAAGAGGAGGAGGGGCCGAGTCTGGTAGTATGATTGGTCAAACAGGTATCCATACTTCAAACTCCACTGCAGCCAAGTGTTTGTAATTGGAAACATCTGGCCGTAATCAAGGCAGTCTTGCGTGATGTCACCAAGTACTTACAATTGCAGTGGCCAGGACACACTTTGTATACATTCTGTACCTAATTTGCACTAAAACAATCAAAAAGCACTAGGAACAGAAGAGAATGCTATTGAAACACCATATATACAGTTTAGTCCCGAAGAAAAATTGATTTAGTGTTTAGTTCCACTTTAACAAATTAACCACATTTATTTTGGAATGCATTTTTAGATGAAATAACACATTCAGAAGCTTAGAGTATGCACAATGCCTCCATTCAAACTCCTGTGGGCCCAGATAAGGGGCGATTTGAGAAAGGATTTCAATTTTGCTGAGAAAAACACAGTAAGACCGAATCTCCAAAGATTCAAAAAATGTAATGTTAACTATATGGTATTGGTCATTTATGGTAAATATGTTGGTAACTGAACGTAGCGTATAGTTTAAAGGTTCTATATGACGCAAAACTGACTCTTGTGAGCTTTAAGCCAGGTTAGAATGTTATACCTCCTCAAAAACATACCTGGATTTTTCTTTTGTTTCATTCACACGTTTGAGTAACCCTGTATTATTAGTCTGTCTACATCTATAAAGCTCAAAACGCTGTGTTCCACCTTGTGATGTCATGTAGTGGTAGTTTTCAAGTTAACTTTTGTTCAGTAAAGATTGACAATTCCATGGCGGAACTTATAAATGATTCTAGTGAAGGTGTATGGAGTTTAAAAACACAGTGGAACACTTCCTGTATTACCACATGACATCACAAGGTGGAACAG
The DNA here is from genome assembly GCA_000787095.1 of Periophthalmodon schlosseri. Classification (NCBI taxonomy): domain Eukaryota; kingdom Metazoa; phylum Chordata; class Actinopteri; order Gobiiformes; family Gobiidae; genus Periophthalmodon; species Periophthalmodon schlosseri. The sequence goes on from KN483925.1 coordinate 14,018, forward strand.
AGTGTTTTCTGTTTGAGAGAAGAACATAGCCTAAATATGCAGGTTTTGTGTGTGAATGAAATACAACTCTAGGTTATGTTTTTGTGAGGAAACAGCGTTATAACAGATCAGAAAATAGCATAATATGGGCCCTTTAAGTAGGTTAACTTCAAATATGAATATTTGGTTTGGATCAACATAAAATAATTAAATGGAAAAGAAGTCAACATGTTTTTAGAGTGCAGAGATCTGGAATGAAAATAATAATCTACAGTTAAACAGTAAAACTTTAAACATAAATACTCACTATGAATCTCAGTTAAATTATAAAACAAACTGTGTGTAATTGAAGACTTTAAGACAATATATTCTAGTAACATTCTAGTTATAGTTGGCCCAACATGGAAAGGAGTTGAAAGCCTTTCCTAAAAACGGGTGTACATATATACTACATTAAAACCATTTACAACAAGTATTTGGTGTTATTTGTGTTGGTACTGTGCAATAGGCTATGCAGTTTGTTTCTTTAAATGAACACATGACGGACAAGTACAGTAGCTCTTCTGTTGCTCTTTAAGACTGAGGCGCGTCTGAGTCTTTAACTGCTCTGAATCCATTTGAAGTCTCCTGAAAAAGAGAGGGAAAACATGAAGCAAAATAAGGAAAGGGCAGTACTGTCTGGGCACCACGAGTTTGTTTTTACTGGCACAGAAAATTAAATCAGTGCCCAAAGGTTACTTCAGCGAACAGGCCACAAGGAGACCAAGAAGAGGTGAAGTCAGTAAAGGAAGTACTGTATTTTATTAGCACATGTTATACTGTTGTTTCCTCATTAAAAAAACATACATGGAGTTGTGTTCTGTTTCGTTCATACATGTTTGAGCATTGCTGCAAATTTAGTCTCTCCGAAGTTGAAAATGCTCTGCTCCAGCTTGTGACATCATTAAGTGCTAATCCAGGATGTACTGTTACTGTTATGTAATGTTCTTTAAAATCCATAATTTTTTTTTATCATATTCTGATTACTTCCGTGCTCCAATTTCCTTCACTAAGATGCATCTCAACTTTAGCCTTCTTAAATGTTATATATAGCTAAAGGAAGTGAGTCAGGTTTGTGGAATACCAAGCCCATTCACAGTAAGGACACATGCTCTTCAGTGCAATAAAAATCTCCATTTTATTGACCGCAAATCCATTTGAACAAAGCTGTTCTAAAGCTGTGCATGTGCCCAAATATCTATGCAGGGGAATACTATTGATGTGCAGTATTTGGTTATAGAAATGTAATTACCTTTACTGTTAGTACCAGAGCAAAAGGGAGGATAGGCCAGACACATACAGATTCTAGATACGTAGGAGCCTAAGAGAGTAACAGCAGAGGACACTGACCACACTTTGGTTTAAAGTGAAAAATGATTTGTATTAAAGTTGTATTATGAGTGGATTCAATTATTGTCTTACAATAACAAAAATCAATTGTGCTTTTACCCTAAATAAAATAAAATATACCCAGGTATAGTATAGAACTTTGTCCAATCTTACTGTCTGTTCAATGGTCATTCAATGAACAATGTGTTTGTAACCACTCGAGCTAAAAGCTACCAGTTTGTTCGACTCTTTGGGCTGGGGCTCGCTATTCAGTACTGGAAGATGATCCTTTCTCCTCTGCACGTCTGCAATTCTCAACTCCGATCCAAAAAGAAACCTGACCAATGCAGGGCAACATGTGCTAACAAAGGCTACGGGGCTTCTGCGGCCTCCCAGCACACAGCAATTTCAGTATCAGTCTCAGAAAATCAAAAGCAGAATGCTGATTCACCACATTAGCTTTCACAGCATGAGCGAGGAGTTCTCTGGTCAGCGTCTGATGCAAGACTGAGCAGCATGAAGGGGCGCACAATGCCAGGGGCTCATCTTTGACTTTATTGGCTAATGCAACATCAGACTAAAACTCTTATTTGTTGCTCAGTGTGTCAGTTAAAATACATTTATTACGGCTTTTAAAAGTTGTTTGTTTTTTTTTTAAACATGTTTAACCCTTTTCTTTTATCATGTTTAATCAACATATTTATGAATTATATTTAAATGACATTTATCAATATTTATTCTCATTGTGATTTTAACCAAGTGTCTATCAATATTTGTTTTTAATAACATTTTTAAAACTGGGTTACACTATGAACTAGTTAGATTTAAATACCAATTCTTCATTTCAGTTTGAAAATCCAATCCAAAATCAGGGCAGGTTTAGTTAAATTTTTTTCAAATATCAGTGCTACGTTGTCCAAACCAAAAAGCAAACTCAGCGAAAGACATGGAAGTTGGCTGTAAACATTTGTAACCTGTTATGAAAAACTTGTCACTGACCTGGCTTTGAAGCTCTGCCCCTTCAGATACTTCAGCGAACGGCATGCTGGGTAATATAGGTGTGTGAGGGATGCGAGCCTGTGTAGAGCTGCCTGCGCTGTAAAGTCGTGGTCTCTTGACCTGGTCCTGGGTCGACAGTGGAGTGAAACTGTTCCTCCGGAGGAAAGCAGGTGGCACCTCGTTCTCTGTTTTTTTCTGTAATGAAATCATATCTTTGTTTAGATGTTTTTCATGCTACCGACATTTGGTTACACTTTATAATAACTACACCTTAATTAGCCATAATAAAGCATGAAAAATGACTTACCTCATAACGAACAAATACTTTATTAAGAATGATTCAGGCTTAGTAACTACATAATAATGCCATAACTGTAACCCCTAACCCAAGCCCCTTAATTAAGTAGTTACCAAGCCTGAATCATTCTTAATAAACTAGTTGTTGATTATGAATTAAGTTTTTGTTCATACTTTACTAAGGCTGTAAATAGTGTAGTTACTATAAAGTGTTACCGACATTTTGAAAAATGGTTGAATAAATCATTAAAGGGTCTGTTTTGGTGGGTTTTGTAAACAGGACATTCCTCGCCCAGTTTAACTAGAGCTTTTCACCAGCGCGTGAACACCCACTCTGTCTGGGATCATGCAAAACAATGACCCAAATATTTAAAATAAGCTTTAATGGACCAGCAGCTAAAGAAATCATTCATTTTTCCAAGAAATATTTGCATTTTTGTCATTTTTCAACATAAAAGGTTGAAGCACTAAGCATAAAAAATAATGTTGTTTTTATTGGTAAAGTTAAAGTTGAGGTATACTTCATCGCACCTATAAGGAAATGTGTCCTTGACCCATCTTTAAACAAGATAACGGAAAAAGCCACTTGCTTACCAATGGTCTGTCTCTGTGCGTGTTGACAGCTTTAACTTTTAAGTCGAACTCATCTACTTTACAACCTGGCAAAAAATACAAGCAGTACATTAGAATACCACAAATACAGCAATATTTAGGTCATGATCATAGAGTAAACTTACCATAGGCCACTGGCGTCAGTTTTAAGACAGTGTGCAGGGGGCATTTCAAGTACGGGAGGTCATCTATGGCAGGAGGGAAAAAAAAAAGGATATTTAAAGCCACATTTGTGTATATGGATATTTGTGTCCCATTTTGTATGATGCGTGCGCTATTTCTACTGCGGCTTTGACAATGTGAAATAAACAGATGACCACTTCCTCTGCTGATGCACTGTCTGTCCACATGTAATTATAGACTGAGGTTTTCTCCACCCAGAGCCAATCATTTTACCATGGCTTCTTGAGCACCATGACATGTTATTCCAGTCACACTTAAAGATGCAACCATAACAACGGCTCATTTTAAAGGAGGCACATTATGTTAAAGGATGGAACTATGGAACTTCTTCTCAAAGAAATGTTTTTTTTAACAGACCATTGTGTTACCTTGACTTATTTGAGAATGATATTGGAAGGTGAAAATGAACTGCTTTGGAGTGATGTAACATTTTTGGTGGAGGGTCTGCTACCTGCTTGTCTCCATGGAGATGTTATTGCTTTGCCTGGAATGTTCCACAGTATGGCATTTCACTCATCCATCTCCAGGGAGACAAGAAGATGAGCAGTGAATAAATGCATCACATTTGAAGGAGTTCAATAAAGATAATGTCATTTGATGCTATAGAACATTCCTGGCAAAACAATAACACCCACAAAGAGACAAACAGGCGGGGTCCTCTTCAGCAACAAAGTTACATAGTGTGCCTTTAAATGTACTGTTTATACCTTCACTAGCCTATGCTCTCAGCACTTATATTCACAAAGTATCTGTAAGGCATGTGAACAATAGCCATAGTACTGATCTATTGCTGGAAGAGTGCATGTAACACCTAATGTAAGTGTTTAAGTTCAACGAGGTGAAAGACAAAACACATTTTCCATAATTTAACTTAACATATAACACCGACACATATGTATATCCACAAGTACTAAAAAAACACAATAGTTTAAAATGCCACCCCTGCACTATGGAGCTTTTGGTGGAGGATCTACTACATTCTTGTCTGAAACATTTCTGGCAAATCTATGACATCTAAATACAAAGTATGGCCTCACATTTAGCCATGTCCATGGAGACAAGCAGGCCAAGTTACAGGTCAAAGTTTTTAAACATTTTTTTTTAGCAGTTTTAGCAATTTTTAGCAATATAAACGCCTGAAAATTGAATAAATGCAAGATAGATAAGTTTAAGTTTAGTTTAAGTTTAAGCAACAACATCTCCCCCCATCAGAAAAGTTATACAGAACACCTTTAATATCTCCTGAATAAACAATCAATGCATTTTACCTGCGCTCTTGTCCAGGAAATAAGCCAATAAGCAGCGCATGACCGCCTGGTGACAGATGACCAGCACGTTCCCCTGTCTCTCCAGCTCCATAATAACAGGCTCCAAACGCTGCACCAGGTCTTGGTAGGACTGCACAAATACAACAGTCCATTTATAGAGTTTAATTATAGCTCACTCACAGCCAAAAAAATAAGAATATATTTACCTCTCCTCCAGGGTAGCGATAGTGGTACTTGTCTTGGTCTCTCATGGCGTATTCTTCTGGATATGTTTCTTCAATCGTCTTGTATGTCATCTCTTCACACACTCCCTACAAACACGCAAACATTGACACTGTAAACATTTCTTCAGTCCCTTCAGCTTTAATGACATTTAAAATGAATATCTACACTGGAAAGCACACTTCTACACCTCTTTCCAGTACAGTCATTAGGTATCGGAGTGCCCTCTGCTGCTACAAATTGGAATAAAAAAAAAAATTAAAATTAAAAAGGAAGACACTAAACAGCGCTACCGCCATGCTAATAGAGCCATGCGTTTGATATTGTGGATTTGAGCCAAAATGCTGGTCTGGTGATGGTTTATAGACATAAAAACAGTGCAAGAGACCCCTGGATTCTATCTGTTATGTAAATGTAAATCAGGGGAAAATTCTGTGAGTGATTTCTAAAGGCTAAGAAAAGACGAATGAAGCTAAATATATTTCTAAACATGCTTTCAATGAAGGAACAGTGTTGTAACATGGTTATAAGAAAAAAGTTAGTTTAGCATGATGTGTCCTTAAGTTTTGCCAGTTTTGATTGAAAGTCTTTTTGTGCATGTAAAATTAAAAAGTCCAATTTAATTAAATATGACACTACACATACAGCGTCTATTTCATTGAGGATCTTCCACTGCTCATAGGGGACCCCCAGCTCCTCTGCAGTTTGGATGGTGCGTCTGAGCTGACTGGTCCACACCTTCAAGTCAGAGAGGTGGTGTTCTTCAACAAAGGCCTTGAGCTCCCCAGCAAACTGAAAAAAAAAGTTTTAAAATAGAATCTAAACAATATTAAAAACTTTTTATCAACAGAATTCCTAATTAATTTACCTGGGAAGTCGAAATAGATCAGACCGAGGTTTAGTTTGTTTTCATACCTGACAGTTTAGACTGCACAGTCGAAACTGTCAGGTATGAAAACAAACTAAACTTGGTCTGAAAAAAATTATCTATTAAAATAAATTATCAGAAGACCAGATGAACCTCATTGGACTAAGATGGATCAGGTTTACAATTTATCATAATTATAGATGTTACAATACATTTTGTGGATAATTAATGGGGCACTATGTGACTTTTCTGGTGGAGGGTTTGGTACCTGGTTGTCACTATGGAGATATTTGCCTGGTATGTTTCAAAGTATGACAAGTTAATGACCACATTTGTGGAGAGGCAAGCCTGCATTTTTTTCAAGATATTTTTGAGCTGTGAAAAAATGTGTCGTTGAATAAATGCAAAAAGGATAACTTTGACGCCGTACTATGGTATAGGCAAAGCAATCTGCATAAGCATAACCAGGTAGCGGACCCTCCGCCAAAAAAGTAAAAAATAGGCATTAAGTACAGCTCATCAGAAGCACCTGTTTTCCGTTCTCTGTGAGCTCTGAGTCGCCCCCAATGCGCCCCTCCATGTTATGGTGGCTCTCTCCATGGCGACAGAGGTAGATGGAGTGAGAGTGCACGTGGATGTTCATGAGGTAGTACACGATCTTACTCTGAATGTAGTCCTGCACTTTGTTCACCAGGAACTGCCGGCCCACATTGATGACCTGGATAAAGGACAAGTCCCTTTAGGACAAAGAAACAAGGAGAGACAGAATTAATGTGTTTGAATATACAAAATGCAAAATGTACTGTCAACTGACTATCATAAAATATCTAATAGTAGTAGTACATTCTGTATTAAAATGAAGCATGTGGTTCACATTTAAAACATATAGAATTCTACCCATACCACAGTTTGGAAACCACTTCTCTAATCCAAATGTATATAAATATATGGTAAACAGGAAGTTGTGTGGATCATGCTTCATTCCTTAAAGGAACATTTTAAGCAAACTGGCATATATCATAGAAAAAAAGTTAGAAAATCATTCTTGCCCTGGTTAACGTTTGATATGACCCATTTCAACACTGACGCTTATTACCCTCTAGTGGGCATTCTTTGAAATTACAACACATAATTAAATGAAATAATTTTATACTGAATTCAAAGGTCTATTAATTCCACATTAGGATGCATCATGTTCCTTTATGACTTACTTGTCGTGCTCATCAGGATCCAGAGGTTGGTAGGTCACTTTGTAACATTCAATTCTCTTCAGGAAGTCCTCCATGACGCTCTCTCGGTCCTGTTCAGGGTAATCTGGACTGGATACCTTCACCTCCTGTTTACATAGACAAAACATGAGACATGACAAAGCTGGCACAAATGTGAAATAACAAATCCAATACCATGATATTTTACTACATGCATTAAAGGTGGAGGGTTTTCCTCCTGTTTGTCTCGTTAGAAATGGTGTTGCTTTGCCTGCTTGAATTTATTCAATTCACAGGCATTTTTATTGCTAAAAAATACCTTATAAAAACATGCATTCTTATGATGAGCTCACCTCTCTATAGATCTGACCTGTAACTTAATCACTTGCTTGTATTCATGGAGATAGATCTGTTTAAAACTATATACATACATTAAAAGGCATAGAGACAAGCAGGTAGTGGAAAAGTTACATAGTGCACCTTTAAATTACAAGTTCCTGATTCACGATTCTCCCTCCTAACTATTGCGAACTCACTAATATTACAAACAATATCAAGACTACTAATAGCCACATTAATATTTGAAATATGATTGATATGATTGATCACACATAGAGCTATGTATCGCTAAAGTGCAATAAAGCCTGTGCCCTGAAATGAATACCATACTACATTTTAGACAGCATTATATTCCTAAAGGAGGCATAAAAGACATTCTGTACCAGTATGTTTTCAGCAATGACATCAGGATCATCACAAACAGACTCAACGAAAAACACCTAAGGAAAAAGATGGATGTTACATTTAATATTTGGATACATTTATAATCAGTAATTCCATGTATATGGCTCTAACCTTGTAGGCATTTTCTTTGGCAAAGTTTAGGATGAGCTGTCGCCTCTCTCTGGTTGTGTTCGTAGCATCAAATACCTGCCAAAAAACCAAACCAAACCATTCTAAAAATGCATGAATTTATGAGACAAAATCAATAATTCATTCTTACAGCGATTTGTCCTCCTTCATCACTGAGATAAGACTTGACATCCTGCAGTGCGACCAGGGCACACTGTCTGTAGAGAGAAGGATACGAACACAAACATAACGTAATAACCTTTATGGCTTCATACAATTTAATACAGGATCAACACAACCAGATTAACTATATTGTATTCCCCTGATATTACAGCGGGACAATATAATCTGAACTGAGCGCGGTAAACAAGGTAATTTACAAAAGTAGAATTGAAGAGTTTTTTTGGAAATAGAAATTAGATGAAAAAATCAGATGAGGCTGTGCATAAGTGAGAAATATATTATCTAAACTTAACTTTAGTTTCACTGATATTACATGTTAAAGGCATACTGTGTAACTTTTCTGGTGGGAGGGTCGTTTCTGCTGGCCTTATTGGAAATGTCATTGCTTTGCCTGATATGTTCCACAGTATGGCATTAATCTATCTTACCTTTATTTAATTACAGGCTAAAAAAATACCTTGAAATACATGTATTCTTACAGTGAGTGAGCTTGCCTCTCCACAGATGTAATCAGTAACTTTGCCTGGTGGCGACACCTGCTTGTCTCCATGGAGATTAGTTTAATGTCATAAAGTGGAACATTCTAGACAAGGCAATTACATCTCTATACAAGCAGGTGGCAGACCCTACACCAGAAAAATTACATAGTGCACCTTTAGGTATAGTAAAAATAAAATCTAAACTATTATTTCTTTTGCAAAAATAAATGTTTGCTTCTTATGTGTTCTTATGTGTTTTTTTCATTATATTGCATAATTGATTAATAACAAGTTACAATGTTTTCTTTTTTTCATTATATTGCATAATTGATTTTTAGATCTAGAGTAAATTTCATAGATTATTAGAAAATGACTGTAAAAACAGATGCTTTTGTAGTTCTGGCAACAATTAATTTGTGTCACATAGTAACGATTTAGGGTGTGTCTGTTTAATTAAATACAGAGATGAGAAATGTCATCTACTACTACTACTACTATTACTACTACTACTACTGCTCAATGAGGTGAAACATTTCTTTCTAACCCACTCACTTCCTGATCTGCATGGCCTCTTTGTTGTCATGTCTGAAGAAATCATAGGACTTATAAGACTTGACTGCTTCTCTTCTGTAAACTCCAAGGTTAAACACTGGAAAAATAAGCACAGAAAAAAATAAGACAGTAGAAGGATTGTGTTTTCAGTCAAAGCAGTTTTTCTACATTCCAGTGACGTAATGCAAACAGCCTCCAACCACATTAAACGACTACTACTACAACGGCCAGTGAATGAGCCTGAATGACACTTTCATGGCATCATTGTTTATGTTGTAACTATACTGAGGTAATATTAAAGGTAATCTACTTTATCTACATCTGCTTTACCTACTCCACTGCAACGGGAAGGGCATCCGGTATAAAAATTAACCCAAATGGAACTCAACAGTAGCCGCCATCACAAAGTCCACTCATGTTATGGAGGTAAAATTCCCATTCATTTTCCCATAGAAAGCCAATATTAACAGATTAACCAGGCTAACCAGCTATATTGTTTTAAACTGTCATAAGGAGATCATATTTAAGACAAATACATAAATACATAAATAAATAAATAAGGTGAACTGTTTTTTTTTTAATTGGTATATTTTATTGTTTAAGAGCGATTTTCAAATATTATTGTTACCACATTTCTTGTTTGCAGTCTATGGAAAGAATAGTGGTTTCAAGGTTGGCAGTCAAAGTTCACCTCTACTGGGTTTAGTTTTCATACTAGATGCCCTGCCTGTTGCACCCAGCCACATATAGAATGACTACATAGGTAAAGCATTGGTAGCTCGAAAAGAGCAGGGCACACCTTTAGTTGGCACTCCAATCCAGTTGAGGTAGCGTGTTAGCTTCTTGGACATGTAGGTCTTTCCTCGGGCGGGCAAACCGATCATTACGATCACGGTGGGAATGTTGGTCATGTAGGAGGCCCATGCTGCAAATGAAAAAAAAAAAAAAAAATGTAATACAAGACACACAAGGTACTCTGACCTACGTAGAGTATCCTGCCTCTAGTTTCCATTCATAAAGGCATAACCACTACAGTGATGTTCTCATGAGATTTAGTTTTTCCCACCCTTTGCTATGTGTCTACACAATAAGCTTGAATGTCCAGACTACTACAATAATTCACTTTTGAAATGTCATCTTGTCATTCATTCACATGCTGTATTTTATTAACTTATTATGTGAATGAATATACAAAGTTTTTCTAAATCCAGGTTCAGTAACCCATTGTAGCCTTTTGCATATTTGTAAGTTTTTTTCTTCCACCCTTGGCTATGTGTCTACAAAAGCTTGAGTGGCCAGACGAGACCAGACATGATTTGGTATTCTTAGTTTACACGCACTTTAAGAATGAGAAAGAAGTGCAAAACATCCTCAAAACACTGGTATTTCTGGAGTTTAATATTTAAATGACCCTAATACCTTCATTTGTACTCTGTGTTCTTGCCTGGAGCAATGTTACTATGACAAACTAAGGATTAATACCAACATAATTGTACCTTCATAAAAGAGCCTGTGGGCAAGACATTTTGACATAGCCCTCTAACATTGGAAGTCTTACTATAAACCCACATCAAGGTCAATGCACACAAGTGAATAAACACCAGAATGTATACATAATATATAATATAGGATCCAGTAAGTTCAGTGACATTCTGTGGAACATTCCAAGCAAAGCTGTTACATCTCTATGGAGACAAGCAGGTGTCAGATTCCCCAGAAGAAAAAATGACATAGTGCACCTTTAAATATGACAAAATGATGACTAAGTTTGACCTAAATATAACAATAATTACTTATTATAGGTAGGTATAAACAAAGAATTGGTAAACACATGCATAATTCCACCTGACAAATGAAACATAATAAACTTGATTTGAGTTATTACCTTGTATCATTATTTAAGAGGAAAAAGTGAATGCTTTATTTCAAACTTACAGCACTTCTTTTCCGTGGTCCTGACTTCTGTCCTTTTGTTTTCAGTGGAGCCCTCTGAAGCAGGGGTCACTTTCTGCTGCTTATGTGCCATGGTCCACCACTTTACAATCGGCCTAAAGGGGAAACACTTTAGGTCAAACGCATTTAAATCAGCACTTCTTTGTTGATGGAAAAACAAGGGTAATGACGAGCCACTGGAGAACTCCAAAGCTTAAATAGGGTTATTAAAGTAGCATCTTTTGGATACATTTCTAACTAGTTATGGTGTGTTTTATTAAGAGTTTTGAATTACATGTATAGAATACCTAGTTTACATAACCAGTGGATGAGCATCGACTATGTTATTATTACAATGGTCATTACGCATCATCCCATTAACATGTACTGTTTATGCGCAATGTTCAGGATATAAGCTTTACAATCAGTTTTACAGTAATCTGAATATGATAAGAACAGTGTGTTAAAATTTGACAGCCAGACAGTCGACTCCAGCCCCTTAGACTACCGCCATTTACTGTATTTAAATTAAACACAGAAAGAATCAAACTTATGATTAAAGTCGTGCCACTCACCGAGAGGCCGCAGGTGCGCGTCTGGATGAGGTTTTCTTTCGTTATTACACACACATCAGTGGTTTATTGCAGCTTGGAGCGCCTCCTGCTTCTTTCCGTCTCTCTTTACGGATGTTGAGGCTCCTCCCACCGGCAGAACATATAGGAAGTGTGCTTCTGAACATCCGGGGGCGCTTTCAAAGTAAAAAGCTATGCGGTAATAATGGCCATGCTTTTGTTTTGATACATGGGTCAGTGCTGAATTTGGTGATGGTTTTACTTTGCATTCGATTTTGAGCAAAAATGTGAGTGTACCACAAAATACTAATATAATGGCTTGTATTTATACCTGTTACAACCCATATGTGCCCTGGGGCTGATAGACAGAAATGTGGTTGCCAATCTGAGGCTGGGCCAATGGTGGAACGTTACAGAGTAAAAGCAGTCAAGTACTGCACTTTACTACTACTACTACTACTACTACTACTACTACTACTACTACAGTACATATTTTAGGTATCTGTACGTTACTTAAGAACATTTTTAGTGGATACTTTACTGAAAAGTAAAAGTATTTTTATTTGGCCTACTGTCTGCTGAAAAGACTGAGAGGTTTATTTTTAACACTTTAATAATTTGAGCAAATAAATAAATAAATAAAAACAGCTGTTGGACAGAATTCAGCACAAATCTATCAAAATTGCTGCATTTGAAGCTTTATTAGATCTCAAAATCTGCAGGAAATACTTTTCAACGGGTACTTTAATACTTCTACTTAAGTAGACTCTTTCATGGGATACTTTTACTTTTACTTGTCATGGGATACTTTTACTTGAGTAGTTTTTTTGCTCCAGTATCTGTACTTTTATTTAAGTAACAAAATTGAGTACTTCTTCCAAAACTGAGCTGGGCCAACTGCAACCACCAGACAGTCTTTCACATAGCTTGGTGAAGTGTCTTGCCCAAGGATGCAACATCAGTGGCTAGAGTTGGATTAGAACTATCAACTTTGTAAGACTATAGAGCTCTACCACCTGAGCCACTGTCACCCATGTGCCCTTAGACCTGCATTTTAACCCACAGAGCAGAGCACAGTTGGACCTATTTATCTGTAGATACTGATTAAACAGTTTTATCACATCACAAATGCATTTAGCCTCCTTCAAACACAAATATACTAAGTAAATTGCAATATGATTTACTTTACTGGCTTAAACAGTAACACTGACCCCATTTAAACATGCCTCATACGGTCCATTGTGAGCTTGTCCTCTTATATCAGTGGACTACTTTCTTAACATTTGAAAACTCCCATACCTTTGAGGTTTGTGCTTCATGTAACACAGTGTCCACAGGTTATACATATACGAGTAATATTTCTCTCAGCCGATACTGTAGAAGTGTCAGGTACATCAAAAACAAAGTATTTTCTAAGCCATGTTTTATTTAAATCAGAACAGTTTCAATAATGACTTCAATTTAAAGTAAAAATAACTGAGGTAATAGGTTTAACTTATATCCGACATGCAGCAAAAATTAGTGGCATTCCTCTTTAAATCTACGTTAACACAAAAATATGCCACATTGCAACCACATTTTTAAAATCTGATAATGGAATCTAATCTCTCACAGTGTCTAACTAATACACCATAACAATTAGGAAACCTTTATCTGTAAGGTGTGTGCTTGTTTTGAAAAGAAATGGAAGTTCTTCATTAAATATCACTTTTTGCTTTATCATATTTGCATACATGTACAGGTGTATGCAGCCAAGGATGTGGAAGATAAACTGGTAACTGGTGCTGGGTGGGTTTCTGTTGTGAATCCAGACAATTTTGCTTCATCCACGTGATTATAAAAACACATAATTCACATATTATTTTTCCATTTGATCGTCCTTTTTATAGCCCTTTAAAACACAGGAAGTACTAGTAAACAAACTGTCTTTCATAGATACCTGATCAGGCCATGCTCTCCTCAGAAAATCAGGAATTTGGCAAATAAAGGGATCCAGCTCCTTAAGTAGTATCCTAAAATAAGAAAAGTCTATATGTCACAGTTATGGACAGTACACATCCTGACACTGTACTGGTAAAATCTCGTTCTTTTTTCCTGTATGAAACCCATGCATCGCAATGATTACAAAGTTACATTAAAATCACGTATTATGATCCTATAATGTTTATTTGAGTATGTTATCAACTAAGCTGCTCATATATTACTACTATATATTGTGTAGGGATGATACCGATATATCGCTTCCAATAGCAATAACGGTGGCTGTGATTACATGCACATCAAAATCTGATTAATATCTGATTTCTGGACATATAATTGTTTAAATGACGTGATGTAAAACGCAAACTCTGATGTGAGCAATTAAAGGGACCATGATCAAAAAGAAATCAGATGCTTTTGCAGTTTACAAGGCAATTTTATAATTTTACAACTCAAAAAAAAAAAAAAAAATCAGTAATAATCTGATTTTTAGTGTGCATGTCACTGCAGATTTTCCCAGATATCGATATCGGTCCAATATTGAAAATTTAGCCGATATTTGGCACCAATATTGTTTATGAGCTGCCCCGGTCTCTGTGTGCCTATTTGTAATTCCCAGTTTATCCTCAGTGCATCAGGTTTGTATTTTTGAACAGAATAATGAAAACAAATTAAAACATTAAAGCTATTAACGATATGACTGTATGTTTACACCATGAAGCAAATGATTTCATATCCTTGATAAATAGATTTTGTCATGATTTTTTTTTTTACAAAAGTGAAGTTATTTTTTATGAACTTAACCTTATTTAAAAATCTTGATATCAGTATCGGTTAATATCAGTATTCAATCACAGCAGCGAGACAAATATTGGTTATCGGTATCGGCTCAAAAGATCGATAAAAGACCATCCCTATAATGTGAGCGGATGTTATAGTAAGACAGCAAGAATGGCAACCAGGACATGTAGCAAAGGGATGTTTAATGATCATTTTGGACAATGAAATGTACATGTCCATAGTTGATGTCATACAAATAAGGAGAAGAAAAGAAAAAATCTGTTGTGTCAGCATTCCCAGTCCACCTTTATGTTTGCTTGAAAAATGAAAAAGAAAGAAGAAACATGTCGAGTGTTATGCAGAAGCTGACCAGTAGGGGGTGTGCCAGCTCTTATTAAAATGGGATAGCATTGACAGTAAAGCTGCATCTATGAGTCATCCGCATTGCCTGGTTTCCGTACCCTTGGCACTTGTGTTTCTATTTGAGACCGAACAGAAACAGCGTCATAATTGTGAGGCAATGCTTACTCATAGACGGCTTATTATAAAGATATGACAAAAACTTAAAATAGTGATTGAACGGACTGAAAAAGGAAAAAAAAAACCTCAACTTTAAATAAATCATTTTAATAATAACAACAATGAAATGTAGACCACTGCCATGTTGGCCTGAACCCCTCACAGCACCATTATATATTCTACATAAAAGGCCACGCCATGCTAAGGCTGGCCTTTATTTCATATGCCACAAAAACATTACATTAACATGAGACTTAAATTAAAAATGTACCACAGATTTCATACAAAGGGTGGGAGTTGCTGCTGAAAAGAGTCCGCCCAGAGACCGATTTGGCAACCAAATTAAGTCAACCGAGCCTTTATTTCCCTAACACCGCATGTTTAAGCTCTACAACGTAATAAATAATCCTTCAATAGTGGTTTCATTGTCTAAGCTTAAAGGTCCACTGTAGAAGTTTTCTGGTGGGGGGTATGTCACCTGCTTGTCTCCATGTCTTATTGCCTAGAATGTTACTCAGTATGACATTAAATTGCGTATCTCTATGAAGACAAGCCACCATTTCAACTTGCAAGTCAAATCTGTGGAGAGGCAAGCTCACTCACAGTGAGATGTTATGTTTTTCAATACATTTCGGAGCATAAAAAAATCGTGGAACATTTCAATAACATCTCCATGGAAACAAGCAAGTGGCAGACTCTCCGCCGGAAAAGTTACATAGAGCACCTTTAAATCCTGAGAGTTTAGATAGCTGTCTGTACTAAACCTTCATACTGCAGTGAAGAATATTGTGGTTATTTTATGCATTGGTCCAATACATTTTATTATTGCTTGTTCATTTGCCTTTCAAGGAGCGTACAACCCCCACCCGAGCACAATCAGCTGATTGGGAATGCCTTACACATGGATATATGACATATGGATTGTGTCTTGGTCCCCTACATCGCAGACGGATGCAGTGAAAGAGGAGAGGACTTGATCGGGCATGGATGGGTTAAGTGCAGTGATCAAGTTCATATGATCTTTGAACGCAAACATTTCATACATTCCACAGTGGATCACAGGCTGGCAGTCACTCCTCGCGTGTCATCATGAAAATAAAAAAATTGTAAGACTTTTATGAGTTTTCACAGACACTGGTTGTGTTTGTGAAGAGAGGAAGAGACAAGCAGAGTGATGATTGTTGCATCAAGTGCTAATATGTCATGACAGTACATGTATTTAAGCTATAAAAAACTACCTTGGTACTCAACACGGACCTCTTTCTAACAAATAATCTTGGTATACAACATTTACAAAATAAACATTGTAATAGTGTGATCTTTATAATATATATGCTACTGCCTTCCTCTAGTTCTCTGCGTTTTAACCTCTGAGTGAACGCCATCTTGTCTTGTGGTATCAGTGATTGGCAGCCTATTACAAAGAGCGGGGACAGAGAAGAGGAAGACGGTGGACAGTGCACCTGCTGCATGTGTGTCCTGAGAGTGGAGATGGTCGCTCAGCCCGACAGCCTGCCCATAGACTCTGCACAGGGATACCAAGAACCAGTTCACAAGGTACAGGGTTGTCCTTATTCAAGATATTTGCACATGTAAGAAGTCTTGATATATGTTAATTATTATAATAACAATAATAACAATAGTATTAAACATCTGGAGTTCTGTCCAATGGCAGCAGGGTGGTAATCTGCTTACACTGGATCATATTGATGCCGCTTGATCCCACGTCTTTTGGATCAGCCTCAGTGCATCCAATAGACTTGTGTCCTCAAATTTGTGTCTGTGTCAAATGTCCAAAGTGGGTTGTCATGGTGATCAGCGCTGGTTTGTTCTCAGAGCCGCGTTTGAGCTTCGGGGACGTAGATTTCGATGCTGTCTGCGCTTTCTGTGGCCGAGTTTTGCCTCACGGACGCCGCCCGCTTTGCCGCCATGAGTCGTTTCCGCGCCTCCTGTCTCTGCTTGTCCACGGCACTGTCCACGCTCCGGTCCTTCCCCGCTGCCAGTTTGGGCTTACACTGCTTCTTTGGCGCCGATGATGGAAGCTTGGTTTCATCCTGCAAAATCACATTCAAATATGCAGTTAGGAAATGTTTTGTTTTAAATTTTATTTGTTTTTTATTAGGACAACATAATATTGTATATGGCTTTTTCACCCCAACACAAAATAAAACATGTATAGAAACTTTGATACACTTATTTCTTATAAAATAGAAAACATTAAAGTTTCCGTAAGAAGCCTAAAATGTGTAAGAAGGTTTTAGACATGACTTTTTTATTCTTTTGGTCCTGTTTGATTGGTAGAAATGCCCATTTCTTGAATGTAACATACAATTATTGTTATAGCTATGTTCAAAATGGTTATTAAAGATCCTATTTTACCCTCATGTTGTATAATCTAAAAATATTACAAATCATTTCATCACCTTCTTTTCAGTCTTCTCTGGAAGCTGCCAGTTGTTGGCCTTTAGCTGGTAAAGCTCGTCAAACTTCATACTGATGTCTTCTATCGAGAGCTGTAGCAAATCCCAGAAGCCTGCGAGGTCCTGCGCTGTGGGCCTGGGGTTAGCATCTACTTTCTAATGAGGAGACAAACAGGTAACCAGGGAAGGCGTGTGACTAAAGAATATTGATGCCTCTTATCTAAAAGTCCAAAGGTGACTTAAATAGGGTTCACCGGGCTCACTTACCAGATTCTCATTGCAGAGTCCCCTGAACTGTTCAAACTTCTGTGATATCAGGAGCTGAGCACTGCCGACCGCACTTCGGATCGTCCCTAGTACTGCAAAAATACAAAATGCTTTCGGTTAATAACCAACAGCAATGTAAAGCAGGCAGTAAATAGCATGTGTAAAATAGACATGGGATTTAAACTGGATCAATTTATGTGCTGTTCCTCCAGACAGAAGGGAGGGGCGTCTACACTGACTCATGTTCATTTATATTTCAGACACTGCAGAGAAAGATCTGTCAAAAAGCCTGCATGGGAGACAGGAATAGTTCTGGGAGGTAAACAAAACTCAAAAGGATAAGACATGGTTTCAAGTGACTGTCTTTTGAGTTGAACAATTATAGTGTGGCGTAAATCATATAGAGTTTCATTCTATGAGCTTGTAGTATAAAGATGGGGGCAGGGGTGGCTCGTGTTGACATACAGATGGTGTAGTTTGGTTGGATGAATAAGGTGAGATAATGAACCCTAACACTATCAACTTGTTGCATAAGATAAGACAACACCATATAATCAATACAGGAATACTGCCTCCTGTTCTTATCTGAGAGTCACATTCTAGAATCTAAAATCAATTAATAAAAAAGGACGACAATGCAACTTATCTAGTGGTTGCCACCACCTTACCTCCATGGAAATGCATGCTTCCATAATATATGCCATTAAAAGTATCCACCTTGCATTTATTCAATGAGGTATTTTTATTGCTTTAAAAAAAAAAAAATGTTTTCTTGTCTCCCTGGAGATTGTTCTGCCAGTGGCTTAGCTTTCACCAGAAAAAGTTACATGGTTCTTTCTTTAAACTTGCTAAAAGGGAATACAGAGTTTTAATAATGCAATCAATTGTTAGTGAAATTGGACCATGCACTAAGAACACCTCTGGCACGGTCTTTGTTATGTGCCTGCGTCATTAGGTTATAATACTCCCTACACTGAAAGCATAGCCAAACTCAAATGGACAATACTACCACAATGTGTGGATTGTTCATGTCTCCAGGCCCTGGTGAATAAAGTTCTCCCTTATGACATTTACTTGCCAAATTCGTTTTTCTTGTTTGTTTTTTTTCCCCACTTACAATATAATATAAATAAAGGTTTATTTGTATTAATTCCTGCAACAAATCTTCAATGTTGTAAACTAAAAGATGAAAGTCATTCTAAAATTTTAAAAAATTCTATAAATTCTACAACCTTAATAACAATCATATCTGCCCCTACCTTCCTCTGACAGTTGGTTGTCTTTGGTCTCCTGCTCCATCTGTTGACACCAGCCCTCCATACGCCCTGTCTCAGCCTGGAGGAGCTTGAGAAACCAGTTCCCGTCCCTGGCGCAGGCGGGCGTGCTGGACTGGGGGTCATCGCCGTGAGCCGTCGTGCTGCCGTTGCCCGTCTGGAGGCTGGGATCCGGCGGGGGCAGAGAGGAGGGGTCCAGCGCAGGGTCCAGGGACTCGGGAGGGGAGCATATCCTGGAGGAGACAGTCTTTTGAAGAGGCTGAGGCTTGTCTTGTCCGTTGGTAGTGGCGCAGTTTGCCTTCTCAGTGTTGACACAATTGGTCTCCTGTGGCTCCAGCGGCTCAGTCACTGTGTTTTGTCTGGAGGCCATGCTGTTGTCTCTGCTCAGACTACAAAAGCACAAAATGATACAGTCAAATGATTAGCATTCACAGCAGTGTTCGGCAATATCCTCTAAAAGATTGCATTAAAATAGTTGGGTCGGGCAATATGGTGATAAAAATTGAATCGTGACCTCATTCCCAGGATGATATGCCATTTTGCAATATCAACAGCTCTATGTTCAAACAAAGACACCTACCCACTACTATTGGCCAGCCTCAGCAATGCTCTGAGTGAGTGACAGGTAGATTTAACCAACTGCAATAGAGTGTGAACTTTCAGAAGAAACAGATTACTTCCGTTACCTCTTCATGACAATATAAAAGATACTAAGTTTACATGAATTAATTGTGACAGAATCAAAATAGTGATTTGGTAACAAGAAAAAAACAAAAAATCATGGTATAAATTACTTGGCATTTCGCCCACTCCAAACTTGAAGGGGTGTACAATTAGAAACAAATAAACTGTTCATAATGAGAATACCTAATTTAAAAAAAGCACAGAAATATATTATTATTACAAAAAAGGATATAAAGTAATACTTCAGCACTTGTGTTTAATTTTATGGTCCATTAACATTTAGTACGATACTTGAACTTCAACCAATTACAGGCTTGTTTTAGCACACTTCTGAAAGATTGCAAAAATATTTTATTCATGGGTTTTAGCGACCTATTTTGTTTTTAATTGTTAACTGCCATGGCAACAGTGTAAGTTCTTCCTTACTCTGAAACCCATAGATTATTATGGAGACATAGTAAAGATGGCCATTTTCATAATTCGTCACCCCAACTAATCTAGGTCAGCCACGCTGCAGTGAATGCCGGATACAAAAATGAGTTACAAATGAATAAAAGGGAGGGACGGCTGTGAACAGTGTTGTTGTGTAAGGCAAGAGAAATTAGTCTGACTGATAATAGGTGGGGCATGAAATGAATGCATGACTGAGATAATGAGTGGAGGACAGGAAGAAGCCGTCAAACAAATGCGATTATTATCGGACATTACAAAACACTGGAAATGTGGAAAGGCGTGTTTTCTCATGCTGTTCTGAAAACCGCAGTTCAAACAGTATTGAAAAGACGTCAATAAAAAGGAGGAGGGGCTGAGCTGTGCTGATGACGGGGGTGGCACAAAAATCAGGATCAAAACATGCCATCAACTCTATGTAACAATAGTAGGATTGTAGATACCAAGGAACTGGCTCAATACTCTATTTCTAATCGTGCTATCGAAATCGATATACTCTTTTTAGACAACAGAAGGTAATTTTCAACACAAAATAATAATTACCATGTGGTCTCATACTCATTTTGATAAAGCTAAACCAAGACTAAAACTAACCCACTTATGTGATATCGAAATTGGCATCAAGGGACACTACAATACAATAGAACTAAAAGTGGGCATTGGCAAACATGTTTTTAGTTGTTTGTACTTACGGCCTGCCGTTCTCCACTTGAACCCCAATGGACTGGAATTTTAAAGGTGCTGTTAAGGGCAGTGGCTCTTCTCTTGGGACTGGCAAAATACAATCCACCTGGGAAACAATTTCAAGCCAAAGTTAGCGGTACTCTTTCTGTTATTCAAAATTAAAGTCTTATTAAGTGTCCTCTACTATTTACCTGTATTCCAATAGAAGACAACTTTCTTTTGGGTGCTGTTGGGGGTTCGTCAAGGGTGATAATGGGAGTCAGGGTGTCATGTTGGCACTGGGTAGAAGTTGAGGTGGTTGCAGTAGCTGTACTAGCCGTAGCAGTACTAGCCGTAGCAGTGTTTTACTTTGCGGTAGAAGCAGCAGCAGTAGCAGGGGCAGTTGTGTTTGGGGGTAAATCCCTTGGGGCAGGGACGGGAGGTACAACAGTGGTGGCAATAGGGATGGGCACCGGAACAGCTGGCGTGATGATACCAGTCGGGTAGGTGCCCTTTGCCAGGCTGCCCGTGCGGATGCTACAGAGGCTGTCCGAGGAGTTGCTGCGTCCTGATTGGCTGTTGGCTTCACTGCCGCGATCTTGCTGGTCGTAGTATGTGTCCTGGGCTGATTCAGTGCTGCTCTGGAGAGTGACGGAGATGAGGGGTTTGGACGTGGTGCGGGGTGGGACCGGAGGGGGGGCTTTCCTGTTGTTGACTGCAGACACAAAAATGACATGAAAAGAATGAAAACAGTACTTGTTCCTCTTTGTCCCCGTGTTTAATCTGTCACACAGTGTTAAAAAAAATGTAAAAGAATGTTTGAAAGAAAAGCATTATTCTTTTGCTGTAACTGAAAATGGCTGCTACAGAGGGCTGCTTGATATGAAGTAAAGATGCCATTTGTATTTCTATAATATAAACAATAAGTAAAATCATGAATAAAATCTGTCTTTTTTTATGTCTAGATACTTTAAAATTCTTGTCATATGAAGAACTTTGATATCAATTTTTGCATTAGCCAATATTGTGATGTAATATTTTTATGATATAGTGTGAAGCAGTTTAGTTTCTGTTTAAATGGTCCATCATTACATAATAAAGATAAACGTGCCCTTTGCTCCTTATGCTGACAATGAGACCACTATAAACTGCTACATTGTTCCCCGCAATAACAAAGCCACTTCATTATATTTAAATATATATAACATTTTTGGTACAGTATAATCATAATTTAAAGTAATTTTAACAGGACAACAACAATGCATGTGTTTATGTGTTGATATATTTACAATTTTATTCTAGTGAAATAGGCTGGGAGAACAGGAGATTTAAGCATTTTCGAAATTTTGGTTAACTACAGGTCTTGAAAAAGCATGTTGCATTGGGCCCACCATTTAACCAGAAAACAACCCTGGTATTAGGATTCCTAAGTATTTCAGTTGCACTAAGCTAATTCCTTACTTGGTCACATGCTGCCCCAGTGTCGACTAAATGTTTAAAATACATTTGACAAAAGATATAATTAAAGCATTGACGTTTCCGAACAAATGGTACAAATGTGTTATGTTTTTCCCCTCCAGTAGCAGTATCACTCCAAATGGGACCCAGAACCCTATAATTGTGTGGGTGCTGCTCTCCTGTCATCAGCCAATGAGTCACAGCAC
This sequence comes from Periophthalmodon schlosseri, assembly GCA_000787095.1. Lineage (NCBI taxonomy): Eukaryota > Metazoa > Chordata > Actinopteri > Gobiiformes > Gobiidae > Periophthalmodon > Periophthalmodon schlosseri. The sequence continues at coordinate 36,293 of KN483925.1, forward strand.
CAGCCAAGCTCTCGTTAAAAGCCACTGGCAGCACACACAAACAGAGGATCTGTATTTACACTGCTGCCAGGGCCCTGACAGCTCTGCGTCAGGAGAACAGCCCATCCACAGCACAGGCAAAAAAATGCTAAATCTACTCGATAAAACAGATGTATGCAGTTAAGACGCAACAAAGCAGCAGACAATGTTAAACTATACAAATGTTGTAGTATTGTTATAACTAGGGCTGTACCAAAATTACATTATTGCAACTTGAATCAGAAAGTTTTAGACTCAGACTCAGTTCAGACTTTTGCTTAATACATAATAATTTTGGTGTTTAATAGCAGTGATAACTTTGTGACAGTGAAGGCGATATTTTTACATTACTTTTATCCCCAATGCTGATGTTCTTGAAACCATCTAACTTCACGTGCTTGGGCGTCTTTGTACATTTTTTCATTCACTGTGATATTATGGGGAGGTTCACAGTATGGAAGAGGTGTTACTTTTTGTTTAAAAATTGACTCATGAATGTAATAACATTGTGTTGTTGGCTGCACTGAACCAGAGGAGGGGATCATGGTCTATGTAGTTTGTGCCACTGCAACAAAACAATGCATCTTAGGTCCACACTAGGCCTTACAAATTCTTGGTATTTGTTGGACAATGGTGTGTAAACACTGGAAGGTCATAAAAGGATTATGACTTTAACAGGCTATTGTAAGCAGCAAGATGCCCTCTATGCTCCGTTATACAGGAAACAATAAGGATCAAGGATCAAACAGGTAGACATTATAGTTAATGGACTAATACGTATAATATCTTTTAGAGTACCGGTATACATTATGTTTTTTGTTTTTTTTTTTGTTTTACTTTCATGTCTAAAATCTTAACTAGAGAATGTAAACTGTGGCTAATCCATCTATGTCTAAAAGCTAAGTACACTGGTTTAAATTAAAAGGTTTATGATGATAAGTGTCAATGCGATGACAGGTCACAACTAAGTGATTGTAATCAATGTTGTTCAGAGGCAAGAGTTAAGTCGTTTGTATGGAATTATATTAAATTGACTGTGACAAGAGCATCAATAGCTCAATGAAGCATCAGCCAACACACCCCGGGCCTGGATTATATACTGTAAAAGGTAACATCATTTTTATTATGAATCATTCTTTGAGCTCATGTCTGGAGAGGAGCCAACAATAATAAAAGAAGTGGTAGTGGTGCACTGAAGAAGATTAGAAACTGAGATAGTAAAGCCAAATACAATCCTCACAAACAAGATTTCGAAGTATGACGAGGACGATTAAATGAATAAAAATAAAGTTTCATCGATCTGAGAAAGGTACAGCTAAAAATACGTGCCTTTTTTGTACCTCCTAGATTGTTTGAGAGACGAAAGAACAGTTTGACGAGTTACAGACTACTATTTTTATCCTCTGTAAATGGACTTACTTACTGGAAGCCCTAAGTGCTTTGTTTAAAATTACAAATGGCAGGTGATGTGAAAGCAACATTGATTTTTTAAAAAGGTATTTGTGGACACTAAAATCCTAGGAGACTCTTTGTAAGGCTAGGTCAAAACCTTAAGCCAATGTCTTTTTAGGTAGGTCTTGAATTATATTTCAGCATGATTAGAAATACAAAAAATAATGTTAACATAACAAACTGTGAAGTTGTTCCAAATTTTAATCAAATGTTTTAAAATTGTATTATTTTATAAGTTTAGAAGTTGATCTGCAAGTGTTTGACATGGGCAACAAAAGGATCAACACTGAAAAGCAGTGCCACAATAACAGCAAAAATATTAAATAAAATCAATCCAAATTTGTGAACTGAACCACATAATTTACAAATGATGTTAAAATCTTGTCTCGTCTCGTTTTTTGGGAATTGTGTTTCATTGACTTCCTAGTAGCTGTTTGTGCTGTTTGAATCTAATGTTCTTTTTATATGTAATTATTTTTTTTTTTTTATTGTAGAACTTCCCATTTCAGTCTTCTCATTGCAACTGTAAATTTATACTACTGGAAAAATCTGCTCTGTGAATCTTGATCTTAAAAACTTAAACTGCTAATGCAAATTGTAAATCATCTGACAAATCAGAATATGAACATTTAGATATTTATCCAAAATCCTTGAGCCCTAATCCAATTTAGGCAAACTGGCATGTGAAGTATAGGCATCAGTATCGGTAGTAGCCGTGTTAGTGGAGTAACCACATGAGATCATCAATGAGAGTCAAGAGGAAGAGGGTAATGATGTGGGTAATGATGTGGAGAATGACTCAGAGTCTGCCCATCCACGGATACTATGACCACACCTCAGTCAAACAATGAAGTTAAAGCCTTGTATAGACCTACCAGACAGGACAGTCCCAATGAAGCATATTCAACTTCTTTGTGCTTACAGGGGCATTGCTTTTGAAGCTAGCAGCGCAGATGGTGAAGTTTTCAACTAAAAAGCTAGTGTCCTAACCACCAGGCAATAGCTCCCGGCACTGTACAGTACACAGGAAGCTTATTAAATTTTGATCACATCCTCAGCCTTCAACACATGGCTGCTAGGAAGAGTGGAGGAGAAATTGAAAACATGAGGTAGACTTAAAATAGCCCCCAAAAATATCTGACAGTTGGGGACTGGATATTTTGTAAGATAGTATTACAGATCGCTGAATTGATTCCCACATGGGCTGAGATAAAAACATTATTATTGACAGTACAGGCAGTGAGGTGTCATCTGTTCTGAAGGTTAAAAAAGCCAAGAAAAGCCCGCATTTGTCATCAGAGTTAAATGGCACTTGATTTATTAGTTTATGTTAGTACAACGTGACTCATAGCCTGCTTACTTCATAACTCATGCCCCTGAGCTCTATCACATGCTACGAGAAAGATTAGTGAAAAGGGGAGATTTAACATTATTAAGATTAACCAGATTTATACATAAATTGCTCAGTCATTTTAGATTTGGTTTAAGTTGTGTTGTAGTTTGAATATTTAAAGATCTTTCTGTCACCTGCACAGTGTTCTCAGTTCATTTGCACGTCACTGAGAGGTGTCAAATGCTCCTCTCGTGTCGATGCGTGTGGTTACATACCCTCCTTTGGAAATCATTTTACGTTTTTGTCGAGAAATGTACCAGATTAGTACAAAACATGACAAGAATTCGTTAACTCAAAATGCACGGCGATCGAGATGCTCATTTAGCCTCCTGGATGTTGACGCCTAGGCTACTGTTAGCTTGAGTTGCTAATGGTAACATAATGAGGATAATACACACAAATTGCATCCTCCGGAGACTACTGTGTATTTGTTGGAGGCAAACGGAAATGTGATCAGATAAACACGGTCATTTATTTGTGTTCACTGCCTTACTACCATCATCAGTCGCGCTATTTGCCCAATTTATTGTCCGGTTGCTACAGAGTGAGGTTTCCACGTTTGCTATCGTTAGCTGCCTAGCTTAGCCTGCTATTATTGTCAGCGCAGCACACAAAAGCGATCAACAGCGTAAATAAAGGCTAGATCAAGATATGACAAAACGCTTACTGTAATGCCGACGACTGGAAAATCCGTAAATTCTGTCCTTTAAAGATTAGCACCGGGACTGCAGACAGCATAAGGAGGGCTCTGTGGCCGTGTAAAGAAAAGATTTGTCGAACACGCCCTTGACAACCGCGATTGGAGTGCACGCTTTTTCTCAGACACGGCCGGAGCGAGCGATTGGACAGCGGGGGACGTGGGTCGAGCTCATCCACAGGCAAATGCGATTGGTTTAAGTCTACCTTTAATGTTGTTTGTGGACCTGTCCAACATAGGTGCGTTTAGGAAACGCGATACTCTCGGGAAGAGGAGTAAAAAGTGAACAAAGACCGAACCTGCATTGTCCTTTCTTTCTGTTCATAAGAATGCTTTGCTGCACTGACCTTAAATTTGCAGAATAGAGTTTAGACAACGAACTAGACCATATTTTAGCATAACATTATTTTTGTGTGCATTTTCTTATTTTCCTCGCCCATAAAGTGTTAAATAATTCCACAACAACCCACAAAATAGTTTATTAGTAATTGAACATAGGGTATTTCAGGCAGTACGGACGCCTTATTGGTCAGAAAATATTCCAAGGTCCTATCGTCCTCCACCATGACATAAAAGTAATATTCAGCAGTTCAAACTGTGTAAAAAATAAACAAACAAATTGAAGATTAATCTATATAGTGTTTATTTTATTGGTGTAGTAGGTTAGTTTCCATCCAAAACTTTAAATGTTTAGGATTGTATAGCATAAGAATTTGTAGCGTTGGTCCACATGGTCCAGGGATAGGCTATGGACAGTGGTGGAAGGTAACAAAGTACAAGTAGTAAAGTACAGTACTTAACTACAATTTTCAGGTATCTGTACTTTACCTGAGTAAATTTTACAGTGGGTACTTTTTACTTTTACTTCACCACATTTGATAGCAAGAATCTGTGCTTTCTACTCCACTACATTTTTTACTGGAATAGTAGGCCCACTTCAATTGATCTGTGGGGTTATTGTTACCATGTTTGTGGTAACATCATGACTATAGGTTTTGAGTTCAAGCTTCGGCTTTGAGCAAACATAAATAGGCCTACACAAAATTCATAAGAAAAATTAAGAAATTGATTTGTATAACAACTTTTCACCAAAACCTGTATAATTTTTTAAATCAGTATCACCACATTTCAAACAAACAAATTAACAACACTTTATCAAAATCTGTGTGAAATACTTTTACTATTTACTTGTAAAGTTAATTTTTAAATGGGTACTTAATATGTTTACTTAAGTAGATATTTTCATGTAGGCCTAATACTTTTGCTTTTACTTGAGTAACTTTTTGCCTCTTTATCTATACTTTTATTTAAGTAACAAAATTTTGTACTTCATTTACCACTGGCTATGAAGGCTCGGAGGTCAGGAAACAAATGCTTGCCTAGGCCTGCTTAAATTCAGGATTAGCTAAAATAGATAAAATTGATTTTCAAATTTTTTACCTCAACTTCATAAACTTTTTTGGCTTTTTTGAATGCCTGAGCCTTCAAAACTACCCTGTTAGCAATACCAAATAAAATCTACCATTTTATATATAGAACCTCACATTTGTGTTAGTCTCCAGGTGATCGGGCTGTACCACTATACTCACGTGTGCTGGAGCTGTAGCAGTAACTGGCTGCGGTGGGCGGAGGGGAGTCGGAGTCCACAGAAGTGTCGTCGTCCTGGGAGCAGCCGGCCTGGATGGCCCTCAGGTAACTGTGGGAGCGTGAGCGGAAACAGGTAGGAGCAGGCAGGTCCAGAGCCTCCACGGCCTGGGACTCCCCCTCACCGTACGGCGCCGAGTGACCACAGCTCTGGGCACAAACCTGGGTTATACAGGCAGGCACAGGGTCATTATAATGTATGGATAATAGAGGAAGTGTTTAGTTAGTGATCACTACAATATTTGATTGTAGGGGCTGAAGCTCAAATATCTCCTCTTCGTCATTCACCGTGTATGAAGAATAAATTATACATTGTGAAGGCTTTTTACGCATAAGGCAGTGTAAAAAAAAGTGCAAGTTCTTCCACTTAAAAAGATGAGAGAGGCCTGTAATTTTCATCATAGATTCACTTCAACTATGAGAGACAGAATGGGGGGAAAGAATCCAGGAAATCACATTGTAGGATTTTTAATGAATTAATTGATAAATTCCTCAGTAAAATAAGTATTTGGTCACCTACAAACAAGCAAGATTTGTGGCTCTCACAGACCTGTAACTTCTTCTTTAAGAGGCTCCTCTGTCCTCCACTCGTTACCTGTATTAATGGCACCTGTTTGAACTCACTCGTTACCTGTATTAATGGCAGCTGTTTGAACTCGTTATCAGTATAAAATACACCTGTCCACAACCTCAAACAGTCAGACTCCAAACGCCACTATGGCTAAGACCAAAGAGCTGTCAAAGGACACCACAAACAAAACTGTAGACCTGCACCAGGCTGGGAAGACTGAATCTGCAATAGGTAAGCAATGTGGGAATGTCATATGGTCAGATGAAACCAAATAGAACTTTTTGGTAAAAACTCAACTTGTCGTGTTTGGAGGAGAAAGAATGCTGAGTTGCATCCAAAGAAGTGAAGCATGAGGGTGGAAACATCATGCTTTGGGCCTGTTTTTCTGCAAAGGGACCAGGACGACTGATCCGTGTAAAGGAAAGAATGAATGGGGCCATGTATCGTGAGATTTTGACTGAAAACCTCCTTCCATCAGCAAGGGCATTGAAGATGAAACGTGGCTGGGTCTTTCAGCATGACAATGATCCCAAACACACCG
>KN483925.1:43119-54124 GCA_000787095.1 Periophthalmodon schlosseri
ACTAAATACTTTTTTGCCCTGTATATATTCAGTTGACGTAATGCATACAGTCGTTGTGTCCTTGGGCAAAACACTGTGTGCTGTACTTGTATCCTATCACTTGTTTCATTATGTATACCATGATTGTGGTGACACTGCATAAAAACAGTGGATAAAAAGTACAAGATGTCTAGGGGCCTATTGATATATTTGCAAGGATAGTTCTAGGGGGTTGCATGTGCGTTGTTTAGCTCATTCAAACATGCCTCTGTAATGTCTCTCTCAGCAATATAAAAGTGAAAAATATGATTATGACAAACTACGAAATAAAACTTCAGTCACACTTTTATTTTAAAATATATTGTGTCAAGTCATATGTTCTCCCAGAAAAAAGACTGGCCTCCAGCTGTGTAAACATATAACATTAACATTGTAGCCTATAGCTTTGGTGGGAATTGAACAAGCTGTCTTTACAAACACCTCAAATTGTACAAAAAGAGGAATTCACTGAATAATGTGGTGGAACGTGGAGGGATAGACGGGGGAATTAAATCTCACGGGTAATAACTGCAATAACACCGTATCATTCTTAGTTTTGGTCAATTGTAACGCACAGAGAGAGATTGGAATAGCAATATATGCCAAAATATTACAACCCAGAAAACCGGTACATCCACAAAGCCTTGATTTCTTTGTGAGAAAAAAGTTCATGTGGCATCAATGAAAACGTGGGGCATTCTATATGGGGGGACAAAGGCCTAAATGGCTGTGCAGGACAACCAAAAGAGGGACATGTGGTCTTCTTATCGTTTGTGATGTGTGATTTGCAGTACAGAATAATCCATGCATTTTAATATATCTACTTGTGTTTAAAATGTTAGGAATATGGGAATATAGGAATGCGCACAATACATTTATTTTATTTTAGTAATAAAAGAAACAGAGTAAATAGTTGTTTGACTGGAGGCTGTGTCTTACCTGAGAGCTCCTGCCCAGCGTAGCAGAGCAGTAACTGAACTCGCTCCTGTGTCGTGGCTGCATTTCCACCGGACTCACCAGGCAGTCCAGGTTATCCAGGCTCCGATTCGTGGACAGCTCTTTCAGACAGGGCAGGGAGCTGTGGACCCAAATGATCATCAGACACAGTAATCACAATATTACCAGACTGCGCAGTACTTATGATGTTTTCAAGTTTTTCTATGTATTGCCTGGTTTGGTGAGCTAGTGCCTGTGGTAAATATTTATCATAGTTTTACATCAGTTAACTGGCAGTTTGTGGGAAAAAAGTTGAGAAGAAAAGGCCAAAAATACAGGAAGTAGCTGTGAGTCGTAAATCAGAATAGCTTTACCTGTGTAATCAAAATTCCATCCAAAATGCAGGGATAATTTATGTGCAAGGAATGCATTTTTCTGGCAGTGTAAACCTTCATTTAACAAAATAAAGGTGTGGTTATTTGTTTTTTCTTAATCACTATTCAATCAACTAAGGCGTGCATTGTTATTATTGTTAACATTATGGTTGCTAGGTAACAGTTATATAATTATAACTGCTGCCTGTGTCCAACTAGGGAGTAAAATGATGAACTTCACCAAAATTAAATAACCAGGAAGATTGTTTGTAAAATCTTCTAATAGAATAATGTTAACTTTGTTTTAGTGAAATGAGTTTGCTGTCATGTGCACTTTAACTGACACCATTAGAGACCACTATTTATACAGTAGACTCCCTTGGGTATTTCAACATTAAATAGAGTGCAGCCAGCAGTGCTATTTTTGTGTTTAAAATAGCAGCATGGGGGAAAGTGATAGTTACTTAATATGTGTCTTTTATTATAATCTTCAAATTGTGCTGACAGGTTGTCTTGTGGTGCCCCACTGTGATCTGAGTTAGCAAAAAGCATGTGCGCAGGGTGTAGAAAGTGTGAAACATCAAGACACAACATTAAGGGTGTTAAAAGTACAAAAAGGACAAGATACAACAAATTAGGGCTGTAAAATTAGGGCAATTACTCACATTTGAATAGATTTTAATCAATCTTTTTAATCGAGAGAGCTACAGCCAATTCTCTGCCTGTAAAAGCATGTGGTTTGGAGCAGAGGTCAGACTTCTGAGAAAGAACTGTGGCTAGTTTTTGTGTTAAATGGCAATAATTAAAAGTGTATTGTTTATGTTCAGGAAGTTAAAGGTGCACTATGTAACTTTTCAGGTCGAGGGTTTCCAGTCTGCTACCTGCTTGTTTCCATGACGATGTTATTGCTTTGTCTGGAATTATCCACAGTATGGCATTAAACTCTCAAGCATTTATTCAATTACAGGTATATTTGTTTGTTGCTAAAAAACACTCTGACTGTGAGTGGGCTCGCCACTCCACAGATCTGGTAATAACTTTGCCTGGTGGCGCCCACTTGTGTCCATGGACACAGATAAATGTAATGCAATACTGAACATCCCAGGTAAAGCAATGACATCTCCAAGAAGACAAGCAGGTGGCGTGCCCTCCATCAGAAACAAAAAGAACTTTTGTATTGAAAGACATGATTATTTGTTTTTAATAAGACAAAATAAAATCAAATAACAAATCAAGATAGTTCAAAATGAGTGAGAAAACATGAATAACTTTATTTTTTTTGCCATATCGCCCAGCCCTGCCCAGCACACAAAGGAGGAGGTGTTGACAGTTTTGAGTCCAGTGAGGGGAGGTTGGGTGCACGTCACACTGCTGTGCCCTGGGTTTGCACTGACCTCAGTTGCTGCATAGAGCATGCACTTTGTAGCGGAGACCAGTTATAATCCTCCCGCATGAGAGCGTAGCCTCGAGGCCTGTCCATGTGGGTGTGAGGGTAGAACAAACATCACATATTCACCTGCTGTCACCTTTGGGCTAAATGAACAATCATAATTGTGCCTCTCTATCCTTAAAGTTCATATTCATGGGTTTCAGCTTCCTGTTATAAGCAATATTTTGAGGATTTTGTCCCCATTCAAAAGATATGATATTTTGTTAATCACTATGGCAACAGTCCTAATTTTTCATCATTCTGAAACATGGAGAGTTGAGAAGTTGAAGATGCAAGGTAGCTAAGATCAGGTCAGACTAGGGACTAAATGCAGCCAGTCAAAGTTCTACATTTTAATGCAAAAAATATCCTGGTAATCAAATCATAGGTACTTGTTATAACACAAATAAAAAAGTCTATAATCTGATACCTGTTATTTAAAAAAAACAAAAAACAAATGTGTTACAGTTATTCAAATAGTGATTTTATGATTTATAAGTATACAATCGAGATTACCAGTATTTTGACATTTTAATAATAAATCCTTAATTGTGTTGATGCTGCCACCTGCTGTTAACCTTTGGACAGTGTGCAGTTTTACATTGACAAAAAAAAAGAAAAAATGTTATTGCAGAAGGTGCTGTTTAACCTGTGGTCCCTGGGCAGGTGGATGTTACAATCCATAGAAAACATAATATAAGTTGTTTTTTTTTATTTAATGGCAATGATTAAAAGTCTATATTGAAAGTCATTTTTAAATATAAAATGGAAGTTGTGATTGATAAATATGAGGGATAGTTTTTTCCCCTATGAATCAGCCGTATAATGTCAGACATACATGTATACATTCCTTACACATGGGTTGTTGGGTTTCCATGCTTCTTCGGTACTTTACATTTCCAATTCCATTTTTTATTATCGTTATCAAATATTTATATCAATATAAGTCATGTTTTTCACCTACCCCCCATCTTAACTAAACACCTTAAGTCTGTAGTACACAGTGATGTCATCTGAACCCCAGCAACAGACAACTGGTAACCCTAGCTGCAGTTGTACTCACTTGCGAGGAGGTGGAGGGGGCTGCTGCTCGCTCAGGGACCTCTGCGTTGCCTTCAGGTAGCTCTGTCTCCTCGCTGCGCTCTTTGGAGACGGTTTGGGACTTCCCTCTGAGTCCTCGCTGTCCTCCAGGTCCCCCATGGCCTTCACATAACTGCCACTGCGCATCCTCCGACACGGGATCTCATTGCCCTTACCCCGCCCGTGACCCAAGGTACCTGCCCAGTCTCCAGACGGGACCTGCAGTGGAGGGTTACGCAACATGTGTGACTATGGATTATATAGTAGTTATTATTAGACCTGTAGCTTGTATATTGAATGTGCATTTTCACTTTGCGGAAATTATACGTAAAGCATCACAGCGATAATGCCAATGGAATGAAAATGCAAAAATTAGCTAAATTAAAGAAAGCGACGATATGACACTGTAATAGGATTAGTAATTAGCAATAGGCTAACATTAAATAGATCAACTATAAACATAAACACTAATACCTATTTCTTGGTCTTAATGATGCGTTCACACTTTTCATGCTTTGGGCCTCATTTAAGCCCAGTTTAGTGTAGATGTAGACTTGGTTTGGACCTGTTCTAGTCCAGGTTTAATTACGAGAGTCCCAATTGTGATGTTGTTTGTGTTTAAAAGTGAACGAACAAAGAAATTATGTTTGAATAATCTCTCCAAAATTAGAGTAAAGAGTACTGTTAGTATGGTTTTAACACCTGTCTAACACAATAGCTACAACTCTCATATAACATTGCTTAGGCCTGTAACAAACTGCAGAAGTGGTATCATGCAAAGATGTGGATGAAATGGATACTCACAGACCCTCCTACCTGAAGAAACTGGTTAGTCATGTCTTGGTGGCAGGACTTTGTCTTGAGTAGAGTCCTGTTCACTGTGGCAGAGCCCTTCTGTAAAACCTGCCTGGCCTGGGTCAATGTCAGCGTAGACCATGACCCCCTTTTCACCAACAGGTCATCTTTACTTCCCCTGAACCTCCCCTCCTCATCCTTACATCCTCCTATCGGTGCCGTCGGACACGCTAAAAACTTGAGGTCACTGCTGCTTTTGGAGGTCTTGAGCGTGTGTGCGGATATGGTGTTGTAGCCCTGTGGGATTTGCCTCGCCTGGCTGTCCGAAACTGCCCTGCCCAGCGTCATCATGGTCAATGGGTTGCGGTAACCCATAGCGAGCGTTCCTGATTTGGTAGTATCCACGTCCAATGCGTCATCCGAACCCCAAAGCCCACCCAAAGCTGTGGAACGGATTCTCTGTCTTGGCATTTCAGACTTAGCCCTATCTTTACTCTTGCTTCTACGGCTTTGTCTCCCGCCTTCATCGCCCGACCCCGCCCCACTAAGCGAACGGCCATTCAAGTTGCCCTTAAGTGCCGAGTTTTCCAAAGATTGCGACTTGGCGAAAAGTTTTTGAACCGAATGCATCAGGTGACGGATTCTCCCTGGACTCTCGCTGCGCTGCTTGGACATGCGCCCCCGGTGGAACTGCAAGGTACTGAAGCCGTCGCGGTGTAGCGGCAAGTGTCTTTCTAACTGGTCCAAAAGGTTCGCCGGTAGCCTGTTCATTTTAGCAGCTGCGGAGGAGGAGATAGTTGCGGACCCGCTGGTGATCATAGGAGCTCCAGAAAGCCCCAAACCAAGACCCATTCCTAGAGATAAAGATTGGGTCAACGCCCTCCCACCCTGTCCCACGGTCCCTGCCCCACCCATGCACGCTTGGGGGCATTCTGTCTGATCACCCTGCGTGGTAAAATGCAGTCTCGGAAACGTACTGCTGTTGGATATAGGCCCGAATGGTAACAGGCAGTCGGGGGTGAGGGAGGTTGGACTGGTGGGGAGGCACTGGTGTAGGTGGGGCTCCAGGGTGCCGTAGTGGTTAAGGGTCGGGCTGAGGAGGAAGGTCCCATGGGTGTCGGGACTCAGAGGGCAGAGTGCTTTTTGGGTGCACCCGGGCGGTTCGCAGGAGTCGGACAGGTGGCGGCTGCGGTTTGCTCCTAAGCCCTTCATGATGGAGCCCTCAACGCATCAGGTCAGTGTAGGTCTACAGCCTCATCCTGCAACAACAAAACGGAAAATACTGCTTTAGTAATCAATTATATGAAATAGGGACGTCCACATTAGCAGGACTTAATGCAATCGTAAGTGGCATATAAGGCAGTGCCCCACCAGCACTTGACCAGAACCGAAGAAGCCACTTAGATGAGCAGCAAAACGTCTTCACTGGAAAACTTTTGTCCAGTTGACTGAATTAATTAATTTCAATTCAATCTGTGGCTATACCAGCTTATCAAAGCCTGATCTCATCAGATCTCAGAAGAAGCTAAGCAGGGCTGGGCCTGGTTAGAACTTGGATGGAAGTTGTTGTGTCCTTAAGCAAGACACTTCACCCACATTGCCTAGTATGAGTGAGGTGTGTGTGAGAGTGTTGGTGGTGGTTGGAGGTGCCAATGGTGCAGACTGGCAACCTTGCTTCAGTCTACCCTAGGGAAGGTGTGGCTACAATAGTAGCTTACCACCACTGAGTATGGAGTGAATGAATAATACACTGTAAAGCGCTTTGGGTATCTTGAAAGGCGCTATACAAATCCTATGGTTAATAAAAAAAAAAAAAAAAATCTATACTCTAATCTAAAAGTTAACCTAAATGTATACGAGCTGGTCACATACTAGAGGAATACACAATGTGAATTAAGGAAATCATTGTTGGTCATGGTGTCAATAACCATGAGTATCTGTAAATTTGTTATGTTTCTTCAACACATTACATTACACCACTAATCTGAAACAGTAACTTTAAAACAACATTAAATACATAGGTAAACAGGATATACAACATTTCAACCAGGAAAGACTGACAATTATGTTTCATTGGACAGTTTATGGAATGATACAGGTGGTTGTGAAGAGATGGAGAGGCTGAGGAGGTTGATTGTTCTGCTGCTGCGGATGGAGATAGGGCAGCAGAGGACTGCAACAGATAGTACAAAGTGGGTGACAGAGAGGAGTGAGAGTGCTTTTATATAAATGGCTGATAGAGGTGATTGGTTGGAAGGCACAGATTGCAAGTTGTAAAAATAGATCATGTTGAAATGTTCCTGGTTGAATTCATACATTTTATTATGCTGCATTTTAAACACAACACATAACATATTAAGTGTTAAACAGGCGAAACATTTCAGATCCAAATGCACATATTCGCATAGTAACTGTTTTTAACCATGCAATGCGTCCTCGCTGTACAGTAATCTCTGGAACACACATGATCTACTTTTTATAATGGTGATGCTAATTATATTTTCCACTGTGTTGCCTGTTGTGCATGCTAACATCTTTTCCATCAAATTCACCTTTACATTTTTAAATAATGCCATGAGACTGTACGGAGTCAGTATTGCGATCACTGTAAATGAAGAGGTGCAGTTCCACAAAATGAGCCACCAGGGGGAGCAGCAGTAACCACTACAGTCTTGAGACATGGCAACACATAGTAACGCACTGCTACATCCAAAAGCTCTCATGCAGGCTTGAAAGAGAGATGCTCTATTACATAATCCACTACACAAAGCATGACTGTCACAACAAAGGTTATAGCAAGGTTACAAACAACAGGTATTTCAGCACAGTTGCATTTAAATAATATGAAAAATAGCTTAACGTTTAAAATAGAATAATTATTTCCTTAATGATTTCTGATTTGCGGTTTGCCTGGATTTATAAACAGTAGGCTAGAGTGTTCTATTTGTGGAAACAATAAACCTCCTCTAATACTGTCTCAAATCTAAAGGCATTCACATCCAATGAATTTGAAAGACAAAAGCGAAACTGATTTAGGTAGTATCTTGTAATTAAGCTGTATAAGTGGTTTAAGTTCATCTTGACGGCAGTTATATAACAGATCCTGGTTCAATAAAAAGGTAGTTTTCTCACAAAGTGCAGGTATAAAGCCAGTTAAATACAGCCTTCTTTTAAATATGCCTTACAGATGCGATGATACCACTGTTTGTCTTCATAAGGTTTAATATCTGTCATTCTCCACATAAGACACCATCCACAAAAGTGCCACAATAATAAAACTGAGCAGCAGAAAACAATAATTCAAACCATAACACTAGTGAAATAAACACGTTTTCTCATGTTCCTTCTTCTTTACAACAGTGCTGTCATTGGACTGGAGTCATAGAATGTTATTACTGAACACAGATGCTTTCTGTATCACCAAAGAGTGACTCACTGATCCATCAATGATACAAGCCTACTACCACACTTACAATGAAGCAGAAGTGGGAAGTTCACTCAAGAAGATCTATATTATGTTATAGTACTTTTGAGTGGAGAATTAGGCCTATTACTTTCAATCATGATCTGTATTATGAACTTTTGTCTATTAATTGCACTGCACAAAACATAGGCTGATGAGTAATATCATAAACTAGTGATTTGCTATTTCAATTGTAGAAAGACAGTGATTTCAACTTCATGATGCTCTACATTATCCTGGTATTTTTATTTCACTGTTGTGTCTGTAAATCAACAGGTCAGCAACAGGTTTGACTGGAGCCGAACGCTATGGGTGACGTCACACTCCCTTAGTCCACTTCTTTATACAGTCTATGGATGCAAGAGATGCCACCAGGTGAAGTTACAGTTCAGGTCTGTGGAGATGCAAACCAGCTCAAAGAAAAACCCATGTCAATGAATTATGCAAGGAAAATAAGATTATATATTGTGGAACATTCCAGGCAAAGCACTAACATTTCCATGCAGACAAGAACAGAAAAGTTACATCGTCAGTCTTTAATTGGATGATTTTAAATGCAGTAGCCAAGTAGTAGTGAAAGTAAGCTAGCTCTCCTCTGACTTGAAACACCCGTATGGCTATAATTATTTCTGTGTTACATTGTCACTTCTTTTTCTCTGACCCTCTTTACAGTTTGTACCACTCGCACTGTCTGAGTCACTCTTCAGAGCGGTGCTGACAAATAGAGCAGCATTTTTACAATGCCACCACCACCTGTTGTAAAACATGCACCAAACTCCTTGTAGTTCTGTAGGCACCCGCGCTGACAGCAGCACACCTACACGCTAACAGCCAACCCACGCTACGAACCAAGGAACATGCCACACTGCCTCCCCAGATGTAACCTACACATAGCATGCTAATAGATAACACTGACCAGTTATAGGCCTAACCACGAACACTGGCTTACGCTAACAGCTAACCCACATTCAGCCCAGGCAAAAATAATGACCCATCCCTAATGTAGGCTTGAAAATGAGTAAGGAACCATCAGTTTAGTGGTTTTTGTACTGCAACCTGGCAAAGTTTCCCGTAGAGCGACAGGACATCTACAACTTTAAAAAAAAGTCAGATTTTGTGATGATTATCAATTTCCACACAAGGGACATTTTCTTTATTTGAAATTCTTAAAGGGCCCGTATTACGCTATTCTCTCATCTATGTTATAATATTGTTTCCTCATCACAAACAGACCTGGAGTTGCGTTTTGTTCCACTCACACATGTTTAACGCACAAACCCTGCATATTTAGGCTGAGTTCTTCTCTCAAACAGAAAACACTCTGTTCCACCTTGTGATGTCATGTGGTAATACAGGAATTGCTCCACTGTGATTTTAAACTCCATATAACTTCACCAATCCAATCTCTACTAAACAAAAGGTAAAAGGTGGCTGCTAACTTGAAAACTTGAAATCACTTCATGACATCACAAGGTGGAACAGAGCATTTTGAGCTTTGGAGATGTAGACTGACTCATAATAAAGGGTTATTCAAACATGTGTGAATGAAACAAAACACAACTCCAGGTTTGTTTTTAATGAGGGAACATTCTAAAATGTTTTAAATCTCACAAGAGGCAAATTTCCATAATATAGGACATTTAAATAGTCGTAAAAATCTTTCTTTGGTCTACCCAAAAAAAAACAAAAACAAAAAACAGCTTGATGTGATCACGCGTTGAATGAATTACAATGTACCACCTTGCATCAAATGTAGAAAAATAGTCTATATTAGATTAATATATGCACCAAGGTCGCCGTGAGCCAATTTATGTGAAGGTGAACTGAAATCACAAAAACATGTGGGGATTGATTCATTTGGTACAGACACTAAACAGTTCACGGTCAAGGGCTTTCGTCCATGTATAGGCTATAGGCTTGTTTTCGGGTTGAATGTAATGATTCTCTCAGGGGGCATAGGAGCATTCCATGTATCATAATTACCACAGAAATAGCCAAAAGTAAAATACACATTTGAAATTAGTTTAATTCAAGACTCCAACCAGAGGATTGGTTTAATGTTTTTATTTACCACAACTAAACTAAATATCTTGGTCAGATACTAATTTATACTAAAACTAGATACTCATTTTAGCAAGTACTGATACTAAAAAAGTCACATTCACAGGACAGGAATGAACCTTTCCTGAACAGAACAAGTATAAGACACATAGACTAGTACACGCCCATGGACCACCTACTGGACGACTGAGGGATTACACAGATATAAGACACATGGAATAGAAAACAAAGTACGAACATTTAACACTGAAAATCACATTCTATTGTCTAAATAAAAAGTGTTTTTTTATTATCATCCTGGCATCATAATCGGTATTGAGTATCGAGGCTGTTCCTTAGTATCGAAATCGAGTTTGGAATTTTAGCACACACACACAGAGAGAGAGAGACAGAGAGGAAGAGAGAGACAGAGAGGAAAAGAGACAAAGAGAAAGAGAGAGACAGAGAGAGAGAGAGAGACAGAGAGACAGAGAGAGAGATAGAGAGAGACAGAGAGAGAGAGAGACACACACATAGAGACAGAGAGAGAGAGAGAGACAGAGGAAGAGAGACAGAGAGAGGAACAGAGAGACAGACACAGAGAGAGAGAAAGCGAGACAGAGTGAGACAGAGAAAAAGTCTTTTTTATTATCATCCTGGCATCATAATTGGTATTGAGTACTGAGCCTGTTCCTTAGTATTGAAATCGAGTTTGAAGTTTAGTTTTTATTATCATCCTGGCATCATAATTGGTATTGAGTACTGAGCCTGTTCCTTAGTATTGAAATCGAGTTTGAAGTTTTAGCATCGTGACAATACTAGAAGTGGGAGGGACGGAGACACTGAGGATAGAGAGAGAGAGAGAGAGAG
>KN483926.1:0-24793 GCA_000787095.1 Periophthalmodon schlosseri
CAAAACAAGCGAGGCTTGTGGTGAATACTGCTGAATGTCTATGAGTTGCCATGGTTCTTAGTTTTCCAAACTACAAAGTGAGGCAAATATGAAGCTAATTCTATATTTCAGCTGTATTACTTTTGTCCTTTCTAAGTAAGCCACCAAAGCATCTGCACAATGAAGCAATGATATGTGTATCTTTTGAAACGCAACAAAAGAAAATGGATTAGCTGCTACCCCCAATTTTCACGGCACGGTTCTTGTAAGAATATGTGGCTGTATAAGACGCAAGACAAATCTAGTGAGAGCAGATGGTTTGGAATAATTTGACATTGACTAATTCAGTGGCACAATGCATTACTTATTACAGTCTGTACAGTGTCTGGCGCTAATGCTTTTGCTAACGTCAACAAATCTTTAAAAATGACTTCCCTCTGCAAGAAATGTGTCCTACAAGCGAGCACACGAGATCACATTCTTTATTTCTTTATCTTTATTTATACAGGGGAGGCCAATGAGAGCACTTGGACTCTTTTTCATGGGTGCTCTGTTTAAAATACAATACAAACAAAACAAACAAGTATGCAAGTCCATATAAAACATTAAAAACAGGTTTATAAATAAATATAAAAGTTTGTTACCCGATTATTAAATTGCAATTGTGTTTCCAATGCATCCAATCTTGCGTATGAATCTTGAGTGTATTCCATTTTTGTGAAGCAAAACAGATAAAAGCCTCTTTCCCGTCTCAGTTCTGGTGTAGTTAGTCTTAGCCTTAAACAGTCATGTGATCTGGTATTAAATGTTCCGGTATCAATAATTAACAAGCAGATAAGGTATCAAGCCTCTGTATATCGTCACGATACAAAAATTTCAAACTCGGTTTCAATACAAAGGAACAAACTCGATACTCAATACTGATAACAATACCACAATGAAAATAAAAAATGTTTCTTTTTTTAGTAACAGCTAGATTGTAATCGATTTTCATATACAAATACAAATATACAAAATAATAGTACTTTCTATATCTTAGCATGCGATCTTATATTTGTTCTGGTAAAGCTCAAGACCACACTGAAACTGTTCAGGAAAGCTCAAATTTTGTCATGTGAATGTGACTTTTTAGTACTGATACCTAGGGCTGTGCCAAAAATGTAAAGATCAATAGATTGCGATCAAAATGTTGGTCGATCTCGATGATAAGGCAAGCGCATTTTAATGGACAGGTCTACAGCCAATCCTGTGTCAGTAAGAGCGTGTGGTACTAAAGAGGAGTTACGCTCTCTTGTTTAGGTGAAAGCTTTGCGTCAGGGCCACAGCGCGTCCCTTTATGTCTCCTCACGTGCCCTTGTGTTTCACAGATTTTGACTTAAATGTGCTCAATTTCACTAAAAGTCCAGTTTGAGGTGCCATCTGCCCCCCTCCCTCTGCCTCTCTCTGATCCAGCTCCTCATGTTCTCTCCTTTCTTTCTCTCCTCTGGTGCATCTTATCATTAAAATCTAAGTTATGCAAAGTAAATGATTATTTTCTCACCATTTATGAGTACAACTTAAGACCTCATTTATGTAACGCGTGCATGCTTTTAGCCTTAATATATTGTACAAAAGCAATCCAAACTTTAAATGTGTATTTGTCCATAATTATTGGTGATATCAACACGAAATAAAAACTGTAGTGATCCTCTGTACCTCAAGTCCACCTGTCTATGTTTTCAATAAGATGGAAGAAAATCAAATTGAAAATCAACATGGATCAATGTGGGGGAAAAAATTGTGATTCTTTTTTTCCCATATCTAGTATTGATATTACTTTTAGTGTCGATTAGTATCTGATTTTCGATCCTTATGACAATCCTACAATACAGTGATAAAAACAAAATATTTTCCCTGCATTAAGCCAGCTGACAAAAATGACTTCCCTATGAGTACACAGGATCACATTCAAGCCTCTGTATCCAAATGGTATGTTGTGTTCTTACTTTCTGTGAGTTACTTTGTACCTGTCACGGTCGCTAAATGGGGCAGAGGTGAAGGAGGGTGAACGCGGCTCGTGAAGTGTTGTCAGGGGGTTATTTTTGAAGTTTTGGAGTGAGGCGTTTGTCATGCGGTGATGTAAGTGTCTGTCATACGTGACATCTGTGCCGCAGAAGCTGGTGGAGACTGACAGCTCATGCGCAGCGGACAGACAAAGCATCAATCACAGGCTCTCCTCAGACGTGCTATTATGATGGGATCAAGTACGGCTAAGGTGCGTCTTCAAAAAGGGAAAAAGCAACATTTCTTCAGCTTTATGTTTTAAGACCCAGAACCCGATTTTTTTTCCTCATGTATTTAAGCTAAATTTGTGTTAGTCCAATGAGGTTCATCTGGTCTTCCGTTAATTTATTTTAACAGACACATACCTATGGGAATGAAAGCAAACTAAACCTTGGTCTGGAAAAATAATCTATTAAAATAAAAACAAAAACAATGCGTTGATCCAGAACAGATATATGTTAGTGATTTGCTAGTTGTTGTTAGCTTTACAGTGATGACAATAAGTAAGTGGGGAATAACTTTGGGCCACTGCAAACCATCTAGAATGAACTAGTTCTGTTTTTCATGTTTGCAAGACAGTAAAATCAAGTACAGCGCCTAATTTTTCCAATAAAAAAATGACGGACCTGGCGAATACCCACTCAATTAATGAAAACACCTATGAAAAAAAGATATGCCTATACAGTTAGGACTGGGTGATATGACCCATTTGACGATCTTTTATTTTGATGATCTTGTCATTTTGTTTCAGTTTTCAGATATTGAGGGTTTCTAATTCATGCAGCTCTATGCTCAAATACAGACACTTCTCCCCACCCAGTCCTCCTATTGGTCAGTCTCCATCATGCTCTGAGTGACAGGTGGAATCTTCCAATCACGGTTCAATATATTGGTCAGGCTCTGCTATGACTGACAAGTGGGTTTAACCAATCACAACTGTTTGCATTGTGATAAAATAGTGATCTTGGCTCTGCAAATACGAATTTCTTGAGCCAAGATGCGATACGAATTTTTATTTTTCATCTCCCAACCCTACATATAGGTGTGACTTTTGTGAGTCAACAGTGCTAACTGCTAAGTAATTGTGCTGCTGGTTTTGAACAATGTAGACGAGGAACAAGATCATGTTGTTTTGAATAGATAATTAATCTTAAAATAAGGTCTATAAAAATATAGTAGCTTAAAAAGTGAATACAATATAATAATACAAAAAAAGAAACTTGATAAGTAATTTTCCAAATAAGGGTACGTTGCATTTCTGATGGCTCAGATCTGGTTATTGTTGTCAGGAGATTGTAAAAATAACAACTTTATTCATATTACCCACCGTTATTTTGTCCTGTCAAACTCAAATTACGCAGACTTTGTAACAGTATTTTACTTCTAAGCGTTCTACCTCAAACAACCTTTCCTTTTACTCTCCTATCAAGTATGCCTTTGAAAGTAAGTTTGAAGTATCATTGAACCGACATCCAAATCTAAAAATAATATAATGACCTCAAAGTGATTGCATAAGTACTTCGCTGCAGTTTTCATCCCTTGCTATAACTCCGCTAATCTCCACCACCCCACTGCTGAAATATGCCCCGACGCCTTGTAAGCGCCACTCTGGGTAGCCACTTACAATCGTACCAACCTGTCTAAAATAATGTGGTGATCGCTTAATATCATAATGCGTATAGTGACTCCTAGGCTGCCTGTAAGCCCTGGCTATTCCATTACACATACAAGGTCGGGGAGACATGCCGACTCAGCGTTGCCATTTTCAAAAGCTAGTGTCCTTTCTTCCTTGTTAACGCTTTCCCTTTCATTGCGTCTCATAGCTGTCGGGCCTTGGACACTTTCACGGAAATGAGCGCTATATTAAATGACGCTATTGAGGAAGTCACTGTCAAAATTGCGACTTGGGTTACACAAAAGGGGTTTCTGTGATGGGGAAAGGTTGACATGTTCATGC
The DNA here is from genome assembly GCA_000787095.1 of Periophthalmodon schlosseri. NCBI lineage: Eukaryota > Metazoa > Chordata > Actinopteri > Gobiiformes > Gobiidae > Periophthalmodon > Periophthalmodon schlosseri. Next base: position 3,980 of record KN483926.1, read on the forward strand.
TAACCGAAGGAAAATCGTCCGGGATCCGCGTGTAGCCGTGGCGTTCATCATGGCTACATTGATTAGCTTGCACTCACTGTATTGATTTGGCGTCACGCGTTCTATTGAGATGCGCGGCCATAGTTTGCAATCACTCAAAAGGCAGAAGCGTTTGGTGTATCTGGAATTCACTCAATGATAGGGCCACATATCTGCTTTGTGCTAAAATGAATACATGTTTTCAGGGCAATCCACTGCAAGTCGATTTGTGCTGTACTGGACAGAAAAGACTTCTTTCAGACAGTGTGCAACAAATATAAGTTTTTTTTTACTTTTGATAGATTCTGTGGATTTGAGGGCTTAATGATTTGGGAAAACATTGTGATTAGATTTGGGATTTATGTTCAAAGTTTACGTATCAAACACATTAAGATGAACTGACAGAAAGACTGAAATATGAACTGGCAAACTAATACAAGAATCACTTCAGAACATGTTTGTACAGATCTAAACTGCAGGGTTAGCCGTTTTTGCAGAATAAGAATAATTGCTGTACTTCATTAATTAGATCCATTCAAATTGCGATTTTAATCGTGGAGTCCTAATGGATTTTGCCCCTCTTTTTCTTGAAATCTGCAAAATAAGCGCAAGATGACAGTGATGTTAAGTTTTACCTTTGCAGGCAAGTAAACATAAACACTGCCTGGAGCTGAACTAAAAGCTTTTGACAAAACAAAATGTAGCGAGACATAACAAGGAATTATGCTGCATTTGGAGCTTAGAAACGTCAGTGATGCTATGAGAGAATGATGATTATGGTGGAGAGGAGGAGGAAATGGAGATGCTGAGGGCGCTGATGGTTCTGCTGCTGCGGTAGATGGTTTTAAGCGCAAGGAAGAAAGTTTTGAGAGTGGAGAGAGTAGTTGGGAGGTACTAGCTGTTTTAAGAGGCAAACAGGTGAATAGCGGGGGGGGGGGGAAAATAAACCTTTAGACTTTTTCATGGAGATAGATACAATTATACCATACAGTGGAACATTCCGGTCAAAGCAATAACATGTCCGTAGAGACCACAGCAAAGAGAAATGGACAGGCTGAGGTGGCTGATGGTTCTGCTGCTGCGATGGAGATGGGTGGACGGACATGGCGGCATAAATGGCATTAATATAAACTCCTATTTTATGTTTGCAGGCTTTGTTTGATAATTTGATAATTGCGCCAACTCAATTTTGATTCCGATATATTGTGCAGCAATGTTATTCTGGTTGAATTCATGAGTTCAGCTTCAAGAATAAAACTTAAGAGACATCCAGATATTCACCATGATCATTCAGCCAACATACCGTGCACCTTATAGAGTCTTTTAAGTGTAATTTGTGTGCGTGATGTGGGATCATGGTTCTCCCTATGTCCTGGCATAGCCCTGGTAGCGTGGCAGCTGCCGTGGATTCATCACCTGAGTGAAATCAAAGACTGCAGGAAGCCGATCCTCTCTCTGTGTGCCGCTCTGGCCGTCCAACGCTCTGCTCCCTGCCAAAGCCGTAATAGAATCTCACCGCAGCCCCAGACCATTTGTCCTGGTGCCAACCGGTTCCACTTTACCCTCACATGAGCTCACATGAAGGGGAAGACGGGCACTGTTCCTCCAGTCAAGACCCCGGAGCAGGGGTGGGTGGAGTAGCCAGGATTTGCACTGTTAAGTTAATTCAAAAGTATTACTCGAGTGGAACTAAAAAGTAGTCCCTCATGAATACTGAATTTTTGTATTACAGCATGTAATACAAAAATTCACACAGAACATGAAAATAATCCAGCCCAGTACTTTTTGCTTTGAGCTAATAAGAAATATCAGCTTTAGTAATGGTGATTTTTTTTTTCAAGAAAACTTGTTCATGTTGCCTCATGTCCTATAGAGCAAAGTCTTAAAAAGTCTTAAAATCTTAAAGATGCAAAATCAACTTTTTGGAGTGTAATCATTGCTTATTACCCAATCATGTACTAAAAAGTTGTTTACAATCTACTCTTCAATCCCAGTTATTCTGAAAGAGAAAGCTCATAATAACTACCCACTCTACCCAGTACACAGCACTAGCCTGATTTACGTTTAGCCATTAGCCGCTCTTAAAACAGCATTAGAGCCTTTTCCCCCTGCTGCACGGCCTTGAAAGTAAAAGAGGAGACACCCCCTATTAAGAAGAAAGTGATAGCTGTTGAAAGGCGACCACAAAAGGGCGCATTAAGTATTCAGCAGCCACATCAGCCGGAAAAACCAACTGAGCCATGGATGAAGATAATTAACCGGAGATTTACCATCCTAGAGCTATGCCTCTCTTCCACATATGAATTCCGAGAGCTGGGTGATTAATGGCGGCGCGGGGCTTGGCTTGAGCAGGGGATAGTGGGAGGAGAGTCAAGGCCGGTAGTGGAAATGGTTCCCCCAGGCGCTATGGTACATCTGGTGCACAGGTGACCTACACGGGGGTACGTTCAGGACGATTCCGTACAGTCCGAGCTGAACGCTGAATGGATAATTAATCTTATCAAGGGCAGAAGTGAGCAAGCAGGAAAAGTAAAGTGAATGACGATACAATAGCGCATATAGACTAGGGATGCAAGATTAATTGAAATCATCAAAAAAATTGCAAATTGGATTGGGAAATCGCAATGGAAGCAATTACATTGGTAATATGTTTTGCATAGAAGTTAATATCACTATGGGGGTCTTAGTATAGTATAGTATAGTATAGTGGTTTGTACCAGATTCTCAATTAACTAGGCCTATGACAATAATTACTATATCAACTTATTGTTCAATATATGAAAGTAGGAACAATATTTTTTGGTGGGCAATATTTATTGGGTGTACATTTTCTTTGCACTACTGGGAAAGTTTTGGTTATTGTTTGGCTATATGATAAGATTTAAGCCATAAAAGGTTGAATTAATCATTTCTATGACTCATTTCACATGTAAACAAGTATTTCTTTCTGCTTTTTATTTATTGAAGCTGCTCTTGGGTTTTTGTGTCAGTGACATAAACTAGTTGCAATAGTATTGTTTATCGTCTATATTTACTTCAGCAATATAAAGCATTTCAAATTTTTTTTATCGTGACCAGGCCTACAATCAACCTCTCTAGACAAGTAAAGGCTTAATTACTAAATTAAAAAATGCATGCCATTCTTGTATAAATTAAACTGTCATCATTGGTGGATTTTAAAGCAAAAATTGCAAATCTAATCACAATTCAAACCTTTTCCAAAACTACTAAAACTTAACAAAGACATATAAAAAAGACATTATTCAAAATGTATTTATTTTTGGTCTATACGTTTTATAAAGATGCATGGGATGATTAAACAGATGTCAGCCAGTCACATCCTTCCATCTTTTCCTTCCAACTATCACTGCAAGTCCATATAAAGAAATACACATCCAAATGATTCACCTATATACACCACAACCCTCCTCTCTGCAGCCGCAAAACCACCAGCCACCTCAACCACTCATCTCCTCTTCGCCATCATCACTTGCAGCAATGTTAGAAATGTTGAAATCCTGGTCAGTTGCAGTATATTACGTCTTTTAAGTTTTTTTCTTCTCTCTCTTCTCTCCTTCTAGTTGATTTTCCATCCATCATACTGCACTGATGTGTCTCTAAGCGGCTGCCGATGGATCAATAGAGCAGGCTGCTGTAGTCTTCACTTTAGCCTCTTTAAAATCAGCCCGTAATGGCCTCACTCACCAGCTGCGTGGGAATGCTCTTTTTCTTTTACTATTTGGAGATCCGGGTCTTTGAAGCCGCTCCAAGTACATTAATATCCCAAAAAAATTTCCAGAATTGATTCATGTAAATAATTCTCCCATGTCAACTGCCTGGTATTGACATCAAAGACAGCGATTTTTTGGAAAGATGTGAAAGCAGCGTGATGTCGGAAAAGACAATTTTCTGAGCAGGAATTTTCACATCTATGTTTACTATTCATGGTTCAACACAATGGTTGAAATGTCAGCTCTGTTTACTTTTTCCTAGTGGTGGAAAATACGTCTGATTTTGACTACACTTTCAAAACTGTGTGACACAAAAATACAAAATACAAAATGATGTTAAACTCTTGCAAAAAATAAATAAATCTTTGCATCTACATAACAGCACATATTGCAGTGCTTCTCTACCACAGCAGCAGAACAGTTAGCCTCCTCAGCCTCTCCATCATCTCTTATTCATCACCACCAATATGACGCTAAAAATGAACCCTGATCAGATCCCTGGGACGATTTTGGTGATTGGACAGACACATTTCTCTACCCACTCTCCTTATTGGACAGTTTAATCATGCTTCAAGAGGTTGACAGGTGGAATTAACTAGGGATTGTCAGATACTGTTGTTAATATTGGAATCAGATATACAAGGGGATGGTTTCATATATCAGAATTGGTAAATCTCCCGAGATATTAGGCTTATATTTTTTCTACATATTTACACAACTATCTTGCCTGGGATCCAGAATACACACTTCTTCAATACTTTACAAAGATTTGAGTCTGGTCACTGGTGAATCTCCACGTTTTCAAATGGGCGTGATTGACAAGTGGATTAGCCAATCAGGGACAGGCATGGTCCGTTAATATCGAAAAAAATAAAGGGGAAAAAAATATCACAGGGGGCTGAAAAACATTGCGGATTTCTGTGGAATCAATAAGCAAAGCACTAAACTCGATTTTGATTTTATTTGTAAATTGTAGGTGACCAATGAGCTCCTTTGTTTCACATGTGTCACTGAAAAAAACAGATCTGGTTGCAGGATCACCTTTAACCGGGCTTGAGACGCAACGGAGGATGTGGGAACCAAACTGATATCAATCTGTATAAAAAATACAGAGATATTATCTGGATTTGCCAGGCAAACAATTATCATAAAAAAGTGCAACATGGTAAAAAAATCCCTACAGTGAAGTGTGAACTCTTAGAAAATGCAGATAACAGACTGGTTACCTCTTAAAGACTATATTACAATAGTGTCCATGAAATGTGAGATTAAAATTGCAATATGAATCTTGTGAAATATCACTTACTACTAATCATATAAGAAACTACTCTCTCATTTGTGTGTTCATCTTGGGTAAAAACTCTTATCAAGTTCTCCTAAGAGTACTTATTTACCCAACAGTCTATGCTACATTCCTCTGGGGTCTGGAAGTTCCACAGGCTCCTCACTTAGGCAGCAGGAGCGGTTGCCCTTTGACCTCATTAGGCATTAGCGTGTACAGTTGTGTGTTTTCCGTTGGGAGCCCCTGGTATGCACGATTAGCCCTGTCACCTTATCTGGAGCTCGCACCGCAGCCAGGCTCAGTTTAGCTGCTACAACAAGGACAGATAATGCAGGAGACAGGAGGCTGCAGTGTCTCCGTGAGATGTGGACTTTATCAGCGATGTGACAGGCTAACGTTAGCGCACAAATCTGACGCCAAGCTGTGGATTACTGACAACAGAAGAGAAAGTTAACAACAGTTAACAAGATTAAAGCAATGCAACTCAATATGACAGTATATATGGTAGAAACCTATTGTTATCTTCCAAACATGGGTATAAGGTCATACTTTGGTACTTTAAAGTTTAATTTTCAGTTATAAGTTTAATTTTGTGCAACACCTAATTACCATAGACGACATTTAAGGCCATAACTTGCACATTTATTATGGATTGCAAAAGGTGTTTAAAACCACACAGTATACTTGTATCAAAATGTTGATACAAAATGTTGAAGAAAGAGAAGACACTTTTTCAATCTATCTATTTAATTTATTTGGAGATTTTGAAAAATTGTACCTGCGCTTCTTAGAAAAAAAAAAGCTGAAGTTCCTGGCATTCTGTCAAACTAGTATATGCTGTACGGAAATTACACAGGGTGAAAAGCTTTTTGAGGCTAAATTAATCTGTCTGTCAAAGATAGTTAAAAGCCTTGTTACTTTAGAAACTGCTCTTAGGTAAATTACACATTTGGGATTGATTTATGCCAGATGCCCTTCCTGACACAACCCAGTCATTTTATCTTCTCTTGAGACCAATATTGTAAAATTTGTCTTACTCCAGTACAAATATATTATAAAAGCAGTTCTTAGGATCAAAATGAGACTGCCGTGTGCTGTCTGACCGCTTTTACCATCTGTGAACCAAGAAGTGACGCTGGTGTGCCGCTAACATGTTAGTTGTTGTTAGCATTACCGTGACAATAAAACTGCGCTTCGGGCTCTGACAGTTGTCGAACATGCTCATAAACTTATTACAGTGAATAATGGGCCGCTGCAAACAGTTTAAAAGGAACTAGTTCTGTTTTTTTTTTTACGTTTTTAAGACCGTAAAAATAAGGTGCAGTGCCTTTGATGGTGTTTATTTGTAGAATTAATTTTAACACCAATGTTTAACTCCCAAACGGCACACTTAACACAATCCTTGTTTGTACTGCAGTGCAAGATATTTAACACCGACGTGAACTACTCTATTATAGAACTGAGTAACAGCTATAACTGCCTGCAAAATCTAATTAGTGTCAGGCTTCCACTGCACCGGGGTTTAACAAATACCATTAGGAGAATCCACATTATTTTTATTAACGGCAGTGGTAGCGACATGCTTCATACAGGGATAACAGAAGCGGTCACAGGTGTAATAAGCTCTGACAGAATGTTCTTAAAGACGTCCTCCAGTGGTCTGAGAGCAGCACAGTTGATCACTTCATTAACCACTGCTGCTGATGCATGGGTGCAGGGAGCCTTTGGGTGCTACAGTGACACAGTAGAGAATAGACCATTATGTACTCACAAGCCAAAACCAATCATGTTAAGTGTATTTAGAACAAAGGCAATTCATTGTTTGATTTGATAAGTACATTAGATGGAATTAGTTTAAGTTTTAATATACTAGATATGGGTAAACTATAAGTAAAAGTTGAGGTACAGTGGCAGAGAGGTAGCATTCTTGCCTCACAGTTAGAGGGTCTCATGTTCGTGAGGAATGAGCATGTTACTGTATCAAAAACATGTAGGCTAATCCTAGACTGCAGACGCCCACATGTCCTAACATCACAACACAACTGATTCATGAATTGTGTCTGCAACTAACAATTAGCAATTATTCTGATTACTTTTCTAGTCAAATGATTATTTGCAATTTATGTGATTTTAATTAACTTTAAATTAGGGATGCACCGATCCAGCTTTTTCAGTTCCAATACAGATTTCAATATTATAGCTTTAAGTATCTGCCGATAATGCATATCAACAGATACCAGTGCAGAGACTGAAAGCAGCATTTATTTTTTCTTTAAACCAAAATAAAATAAGACAAAACTGATCCAAATCTGTTATGTAGCTGTTATTTATCTCTCAAGTAACTACAGAAAGGCTTTGTATAAAACATTATCAGACTTTCTGGGCCAATTACAACCAGTGAATAATCTTATTACATCAATGTATATGTCCAACCGGGATATCGACTGAACCGATATTTGGAAGCCGATATCCAATCCAGCAAAATTTTCAGTATTGGTGCCAATATCCGATACCAGTATTGGATCGGTGCATCCCTAGTTTTAATATGGTGACTGAAGGATTTTAGATAGAGAATTACAAATAGGTATTATTGATGAAAATTAAAAAAATACTATTACAATTATCATGATTATCCTGATTATTTTCATTGTAGCCCTAAAATATTGTGAATGTCTCTGTATCAATCATAAATGTCGTCTCTGTACCAATGAGAGCACTGCACAGAAAGCCACCGTACACTGCAGATTTTTTTAGTTCAGCCCTATTTGCAAATGTTTATGAATGTCAATTATCAATGCTGAACAAGCCAAACCTTAACTGAATGCAAATGTGTCCTTAAAGTCCAAATGAATAACAGTGGAAGTGAGAGCATGTGTGTATCTGATAGGACCAGAGCTTCCTCTTTCGGAGCGCAACAGGAAGTATGTGAGTGTGTGTGTGAGACTGTCAGTGTGTGTGCTGCTATAGGCGACTACTGCAGTGCCCACTCTATACAGGACAGCATGTAATGAGGGATAATTATACACCAGACATGCACTGTAAAAATGTGTCTGGAAAATTGGACTTTTGAATTTAATTTAAAAAATCTACAATCCAGGGTTACTATACATCTAAAAGTAACTAGGGATGCACCGATACAATACTGGTATTGGATATCTGCGCCGATATAAAAGGTCAGTTCCAAGTAACCAATTAAATTACATCAAAAGACAGGTCTATGCTTTTACACTGATACTGTTGGTCCCACTGAATTTGTAATATTTACTGTAAAAATCAGGTCTTTGAAATACATATTACAGATATTATTTTCGCAGTAGTTTAAACATTTATACAGTACTCGTTAATCAACCACAATTAGAGACATCAACAAAGATCTTTTTTCTTTTTTTCCAGATAATTACTGTACTTTGATAATACTTTAACATAAAATATTACTCATAATTTTAAAGGGCATGCATCAAATTTTTCCATGTATTTGTCTTGCCCCAGTACAGAAATACTGTATAAACAGGTCAGAAGAAGTCCGCTGTCTACTCTGTCTTATTGTCTGATGATCAAGAAGTGTGTGTTAGCCTCTGAAAGTTGTGAAAAGTGATTATAAACTCATCATGGTGAATAATTAGGTGCACGGAATACATAAGGTACGTGAGGAATAACTTTGGACCACTGAATGGTTTAAAATGAACTACTTCTGTTTTTCACATTTATAAATCAGGTACAGCTCCTTTAATACTGTAGTAACAAGAATGATTTACAATTTTGGCTTTTACAGATTTGTACTTTTTGATCTACAGTATTTTGCCGTAGATATTTTTAGCAGTGCAGACATGGCTGTTACAATAATGAAACACCACTGCGCAGACAGGCCTAGTCATCTGTGACAAACTAATGATAGAGGGGAAAATGAAAAATGAATAACTATACAGTCCATGCACTCATTAGCTACCATCGCTCTGATTGTCAAAGCTGAAAGATTATTATTATTATTATGAGCCACATTAACTTTTGACTCCTGTGAGTGTAAACATTCACATGACATTTATAAAGCCACTTATGATTTGACAGATCTTACAGAGAACTTTGCTGTCACTGTTTATTATTTGATGGATCGGGAATGACCTTCTTTTGTACGTAGACAATGAATCTGATGAAATGAGTGAATTTAACTTGCTATATGGCAAAGATGTGTCAGACTGTAGTTTATTTAGAGTAGGTTAGTGTGAGTCTGAATTAAGACAAATAGGTCTTGTCTAGTGAAAATAATATGAGCCAATTAGAATAGTAACTTTGGCCCTATCTCGCAACAGTGAAGTATCAAATGAAACACAAAAATCATTCACAAATGATACCAATTGTCCAATGATTACTGATAGTAGTAATAAAATATATTTCTTTCAGATGCCCTCCCAAACGCAACCAATCTTATCTATGAATTTAGAAAGGTCACAAGAGCGCTATACTTGTGGCGGTTATATAACTTGGCAGGCTTAAGAAACTTTGCTGAGATCGAGAATACACACTGCTCCAATACTTTTTGAAAATGTGAGTCCATCCGCATCAAAACAAATATGGCTGTGTTGTGGAAAAATTACAATTGTAGATGAAAACTAATCCATCTGTGAAGCCTGGGGAGTTTTGAAATACAAAAAAGGTTTATTCTTTGTTATAGCAGATACGGACAGGACAGGGCCCAGGCCTGCCCTGGCCACAGACTGGTAGTCTCTCCCCTAGAGCATCTCTCCCCCTGTTCCTTAGTCCCCCTTGAGCATCTGAGCTCTCAGTATTTATACCACAATGACAAAGCTTCATACATTTCAAAGCAGTGACTTTTTTTTCACACCCATGAGATAATGAACTTTTACACTTGTGTGACAGGTAGAACAACAGTGTTTCCTGTGGGATGGAGACAGAGCCTTCACACATGTTAATGTCTGGTCTGGGTCTGACAGACCGACACAGATCAAATGCATTTAAAGACGTATGATAAGAATATTTTCTTCACAACATGAATAATATTTAAATTCCATCACAGCTGCTTATGAGGAAAAAAGAAAGGGAAAAATATCACAGATGACTGAAAAACATTGCAGATTCCAATTCAATTACAATTCAATTCAATTTATTTTTGTAAAGCCCAAATTCACAACAGCAGTCGCCTCTTAGAGCTTAATAAGATAATTGATTTAACCAACAGACAAGCAGATTAACCAGCATTCATAGAAAACAAGCAAATGGATAACCAGATGTCCCGGAACATTCCCTGTCTTTAGACCCTCCTACTCAGCAAGGACAATTTTATGCAGATTTCTGCAGAATCAATGAGCAAAACACTAAACGCTGTACATCTGAGGTGAGGGAAATGTCACTCTGTTCACAATGACAGAGGACCAATGAGCTCATTTGTTTCACATGCATCACTGAAATAATCAAATCTGATTGGATGGTCGTGTTTGATTCTGTCTTGAGGCGCAATGGAGCGAGTGGAGACCAGACTGATATCCCTCTCTATAAAAAAATACAGAGGGATATCATTCTGAATTTGCTTGGCAAAAATAACCCATCTCATTAGAATTTTAAAGTGTCAGCACTGTTCACATTGTCCTCAAAAAAGTGTAAAAAAGATGATATTATTTTGAGTATGAAAGTTTTCAGAAGAAGTCAGAAGGTGAAAAGGCTGATTCCAAACACAGGAGAGTATAGTATTGACTGGATGGAGAAAGGTGGTGGCAGAAATCTCTTAGAACCCTTCTGCCTGTAGCTTTTCAGTGGTATTTCTGTCCTCTTCACACTTCACCTCAAATGTACTCCCACAGAATAGTAATCTGTTCTCACATTTACCGCAAAGTGGCAGTGGCAGAAGTAAGGCTAAAGGTATCAGCTATTTAAAAGAAAGTGAATGAAAACACATATGTAGGAAGGATATTACAGGGACTTGTAACAAACAGTCCATCTGGTCAAATATTTAATAAAATGCAGAATTACAATTTACTATGATACAATTCATTATCTATTATATATTTATGGTTTTCAACAAAGTGGTGGAAAAGGCCTGATATAATATAGACCACAACGATTTTTCTTTACAATAGAATGTCATTTTCTTAGAGTTACCATGTGATCTTACACTAGTTGTGATATAGATGAATATTCTAAAACTATTAATTCAGGAAAGGTCCAATTTCGTACAATTTATATGATTTTTTTGGCGGTGGTGGTGGTGGTGGTGAGGTCAGTACTTTCGTTCAAATGATTATCTAGTTTTGATAAGAGTTTCAGTATCGATTCATATCAGGCTACAACAAAGTAGATTTGATTTTGAATAGATGCATTGAGACAATGTTTTTTTAATCAAGCCTTGCAATAGAAATCCAGATTCCCAACCCTACTGCGTTACAAACAGCTCAAATAAGCACCACGATAATGTTGGTGAAATGACAACATTATATAAGATACACATTCAACAGTGACAACACAGTGTTACGCCGTCATTGTTATATCTGCTAATCTTTTGGTTGCAACTGTGAATGCAACTATTGTTTCAACCGGATTGTGAGAAAAACTATTTAGGGTGCTTTGCCTTGGGCCCAAGGTTACTGGATCAGAACGCGGCCCATCTGTGATCAACTATGCAAAAAGCAAAGAAAGAGGAATGTTCGTTGGTGTCTAGGGCTGAAGTCCTTTAGTCGTATTGTCGATTAATCAGTCAAGTCTAATGATTTTATTTTATTTGGATTAAAAGAAAGTGAGGGAGTTAGCTGAAGATTTGTTATTTTTTGGCATTTATATGTAAAAAGGCAGATTCAACTCATGAAGCTGAATCTGTCTTTATATAAATACATTGTTTCCTAGTATTTTTTTCTGTATAAATAGTTGTTTTTGCAGGTGTAGTCTTGTCCTTTGGGTCAGACACATAAAGATACGTAATAGTTTTGAAAGCTTTTGCCTCGCCCCCTTTTTAGTCAACTAATCGATCAGCTGGATGTGTCTTTACACAACCAAGCATTTCTTTATTCGTCTACAGCCCTATTGGTGTTATATGTATTTTACAAACGATAACTGTTTGAGAAAAGCGTGTTATTGTGTAAGGTCATCTGGATGTGTGCAGTAACGCGCAGGCTATATACCATGTCCTTGAGAGGAGCAGTGACACCGCGGGGCAGAGCGGGGCAGACGTGAACATTCATTTCATCGACTCAACATGGATTATGAGTGTGTCTAATGGAACGTTTACTGCAGTGTGGGGCTCTACAAGTCCTTATCTGTCAAATCAGGGCCCATCTGTGCAGCCAGGCCTAAAACATTCTCCAAATCCCCGGGGATCTGTCCAACAAAAGGCCTTTGAGAAGTCATTTTCCTTTTACTGCACGCTGTTTGAAAAAGATGGAATGGTTTGTTGGTTTGAGGGTTAAATTGTGTATACTGAAAGGCTGTTAAAATGTCTGATGTATGTAGTTTACGACAAACAATCTTTTATTGATGGGGCAACTATAGCGAGTGTCCCACAGTATATACTTCAAATTTGAGTTTTTGTGGCACGGGTTAAAAGTCGTGGTTGAACTGTGTTTTTTAAAGGCAATGTAACTGAATTTTTTCCAAATTGTCTAGCCCCTGTACAGAGCAGCTCTTGAGGTCAAAATATGACATGTGCGTGCTGTCTGCATCTAACTAGAAAGCATTTTATTGTCATAATAATAATCAGGACGTGTGTGTTAGCATACTAGTTGTTTACCGTAACGGACAAAATCCGCTCTGGCTTTTGAAAGTTGTGAAAAGTACTTATAAACTCACTGTGGTGAATAATTAGGCTGGACCACTGCAAACTGTTTAAAATGAACTAGTTCTGTTTTTCACGTTTTTAAAACCATCTACACGAGGGGTTGTTAACCTTTTGACCTCAGGGCCCGATTTTTTTCTGTACAAAGTAAGCTGGAGCCCAGTCTCATTTAAATGTATTATATTCTTCTGATTTTACAGCCCTCAAGAAGGTGCTCGCGGCTGTACTTTGAGCCTCGGCCCTATGGTTAAGAATCACTGCTCTACACTGCTTTGATTGTAATCACCTGCTTCCATTTTATGATCTGATTCAAAATGTGGATGCACCTGTAGCTACTTATATCATTGTTAATATCATTGGTTGCACATTCATGTAACAAGATATCAACCTCTGAGACTACATTATATTTAAATTCATAACCATATTTACGCGGTTGCCATAGAGACCAGCGTCTGGAGCTTCACCGGCCCCTATCTGTATTATTAGCTCCGAAACAGTCATCAGCACAAATTAACCACCTGCTATTTCAAATCTGTCGCTTAGCAGAATTTCTATTATTAGTTCCCTCCCTGCATAGTATTTCAGTAATATTGTGATTGCTGCATCTCACAGATCACAGGTGCTATAAAGATTCTTTTTGCTCGGCGGGTGAATTCATTAACACGTTTTCTGAGAACATGAGATGAATCGATAATGAAAGTAATCAGCAGAAAACCTGTAGGGGCAACAGGAAGACTAATTAGATCAAGTGTGGAATGTACGCAAGAAAAGACGGCCAAAAAGTGTAAGTGTGTGTGTGAGTTACCGCGTAACTTGAGAAGAGAGATCGGCATACTTTTTGAGTTAGTCAAAAAATAAAAAATAAAATAGCACATACATCTGAAAGGCATTTATTAATTTACTATGCAAACGGACTTCTTGGTAATGTATCCAATATGCTAACATTTCCTCATAAAAACAAACCTGAAGTTGTGTTTTGTTTAAAGAGATGGTATTATGCAAAATATTATGCAAAGTCGATTGTTATACGTTATAACATTGTTCCCTCATCAAAAACATGCCTGAAGAGGTTTTAGATGTCATCCATGCGTGTTTCAGTAAGTTTGTGATCTCTCCTGGGCCCTATTTGAACCCTCCTTATGGTTAGCTGCAAGATTCTGTTGTTAGCAGTTCACACCCCCGTAGAAGTAAGCAGTTAATACCCAATAAAAGTAAAACGCCCCCTTTAAATTGCTCATGATTACTGGAATCACAACAGGGTCTTCCAGAAAACACTCCTTCTTGTTTTTAAGGTTCATACACTTTCCCAGGACTCATTGTAATCATTTGGGAGCTTGGGTGGCTTCACTACAGCTCAACATCTAACACTATTGTTTTAGTCTGATTTGAACTGCTATACTCCGAGCGATAGCAGACGTCCTTGTGCCATCAGCAGAAGCGTAATTGCTCCCATACCATATAATCTGTGTTGTAGATAGGTGTAGATGTCACAATGCCAAATTTTAGTGTTACGATTATTCTCAGAAGAAAGATAACAGTTTAACGATTTCTCACCATAACTGACACGTTAGCAAAACAACAGTTACCAGTGACCAGCTTTATGATCAAATTATTGTGATGTGAACAGGCCCATAACAGAACTGTGCATTTAGGTGCATTCTTAGATTGAATAGAAACAACTTCATTTTGCTTCTCAAGTGGTCACATTTTTATTAGTTCTTGCGATTATATTAATATTCAATCATGATTATAGTTTAACCAAATAAACCTGACATCCCTATAGGCCCTGTATAACTGAATTGTGTGATACTTATACACATATATATAGGAAATGGCTTATCTTACCAAATGGACGTCAATTCTGTACGTGGTTACGCATTATCTGCTTATCATTCATTTGTCAGTGCTGCAGTGGCTTCGGTCTGACAGGCTCTGACAGCAGCAGATCACGTAACATGCCCTGAGTTTAATGTGTGGTTTCAAAGTAAACAGTAATGCAAACCACAGCGCAAAGAGCCGCTAATGTTACACAGGTGAAGGATGGACTGTCTTTAACCATCACAATGGAGGAACCACACAGCAACAGAACTTTACTCGCGCTGTCAATCACTATGTTTACATGCACAGAGAACTCCAAGGGGCATATTTACTGAACCAGGTGCTAAATTACAAGAAAAACCGCATGTGCTGTTTGTGGGCGTGTTGCACATGATTTACCATTAGAAACTGCGCCTCTTAATCCTACTGCAGTTCTAATATGTAAATGAGAGTTTAGCGTCTGAGCAAAAGGAATGTGCTGTTTCTGCTGTGTGTGCACGCATAGGCCTACGGAATATGAGTTTGACATATGCTCACTGCTATGTCTATATGTGTGTAGCTTTTTCTTCAATCATTAAATACAATTAAAACCAGCTGCAGTTTCACATTTTTTAATAATCAGCTTTGCACCGTGTTTATATTAGATATACTGGTTTGTTGGATGAGGCAGCTGCTGGGACGCTCGCCTCTTTTGTGGATTACGAGGGACAGGGCCAAAGTGTGACAGGTAAGGTGTCTTATTATGCCGCGACTACCTTCAAAACAGTGTAATTATTAGGCAATTTTAACTTGAATTAGTAGTATAAACTCATGTCCAAGTTTCTGCTCTCGTCGTCGTCATAAATCAAGCAGCACCCGCTAAACAACTTCATCTGCATTGTCTCCTCGTCACCCACGTCCAAACACGTCTAATACTTTCCCAGTTGCTTCTTACCCCATGCAGTTGAACACCTCTCCTCGTCTAACATTGTAATGTTTCTGGTGTACTGTGAAATGTATTGTAGCTATTTTGTAATATTGTTGTAATATTGTAAGAGTTAGTTAGCATGACCGTTTAGTTTCCATTGCCTCCTAAACAAAACCAGTAAACCAATTGACAAAATATATTTATCCAATTTTGGAGTAGGTACGACACATTTCTCAAGTCACTGCGCAAAACCTGTTGTTGTGGCATAAAGGGCACCTGGCGTAAAACTCAAGAAGAGCTTCATAATTTGAATTCTAAGAGCATGTGTGAACCGTCGACTGTAGATATCATAAATACATGCCTTGTGATAAAATATAAATAAAATACATGTTATTCTATTCATTTTATTCAAATTAAACTGAAATTATTGCATTGAAACAAGCTAATCTCTTCATTCCAAGTGACATGTACAAACCATTAGAGGATATCTGCAGCTTTAACAGTAGTGCCTTTCTAGTAGTATAATGTGGTATGGATGTGAGGGCACGCAGCCAGACTCCAGCCCTCGTGTCAAGTACAATAATGGAATCTGATTAAATCCTTATCAGCGCCGACTGTTTGCAAAGCTTGGCTTGTTTAAACAAATCTTTATTCCACTTCCACTGAGTCCATTGCAATCTCATTTAAAGGCACAGATTTTTTGCAGAACTAGTTCATTTCAAACGGTTTACAATGATCAACAAGTGGCCAAGTTATTCCTTGCTTACCTTATGCATTCCGGGCATCCTAATTATTCACTGCGATAAGTTTGAGACAAGAACGTAGTTTGCCATCACAGTATTCCAAACAGCAACTGGCATTCTAACTACACACTTTCTGATTATCGCGCAATAAAATGCTTCAAAATGCAGACAGTATGCAGCGGACATATTTTGATTTCAAGAGCTGTTTATATCTGTACTGGGGCAAGACGCATTCTGTTCAAACACATTCGAAAAAGCTTGTACCGGGCCTTTAAGAGCATGGATTTCAAAAGAACACGTTTTTTAGTTTCCCTGTTTCTTCTCACTTGTAGACTCACTTGTTGGTATTCTGGAGAAAATAGAACTGACAGAAAAGCAGTTAGTCAATAATACAGCCTGCTAATTCTTTCCTTGTCTATCACAGAGAGATGTAAGCGAAACAAAGAAACTCCTAGAGGACTTGAGCTTTTGAGCGCAGAGGAGCCTGACCCAGCCAATACGGGACTCCTCTTTATGACTTTGATGCATTACATACGTCGATACGGTAACAGCAGCTGAGAGATGAGGAATGAGAAAACTGAAGAGGAGAGAGAGAGACACTATCCATAACCACGGTAAGTTTGCAATGCATTAAACGATCAGTCAGTGTAATGGCTGCAAAAAAAAGATATAAAAAGTATACGATTCTGTTCAGAGTAGGCCTGTCACGATTACACATTTTGAAGTGCGGTACACTGTGGAAGCAAATATAGGCGGTAAACAGAATTATCTAAAAAAAAGTATTTTAAATGTACAATATAACAGAATAAATAACAGAATGCAACACTTACGTAGTTATCTTGCATCATAATGAGTCATACAAGTTCATAATTCGACACTCTACAGCTTAAATCTTACCATAGTTCAGAAAAATAACCAAACTGTTCTCACTAGTACAAAGAAAAAGTACCCACGATAAATATTGACCCCCAAAAATGATTGTTCCATCTGTCATCTACTGAACGATAAGTCGATCTAGTAATTATCATAACAGGCCACTTCAGAGGGCACACTGTAAACAAGTCTAGGAGCATTAACATTTGAGAGAAGAGCTACAGGTGCAAACAAAAAACTGACATTTTTAGTCAAAAAACTACCAACAATCCATAATTATACATTCAATCATAGCATCGCAATAAACAGTCTTCCAAATATGAAAGTATTTCTTTAGCGTAGTTGAGATAGCCATACAACCACAATAGTAAGCATTTGATTATGTGTAAAATGGGCAGCCAGTTAAACAGCTTAGCAGCTTAATGTCCAGCCATTGGGAGCATATCAGATGATCCTTGGAACATGCACCATTTCTTTAGAGAACAAATTAAATTCACAATGATAATCACATTTGATCAACACTATTAGCCAAGATTATGATGTATTTACCAAAGAAAACCTTGGTTAAACGGCTTTCGCATTTTGGTCACTGATGCATGTGGCGTAACACTCTCACTTCTATATAAGTGGCAAAGGGACCAACAACTATTACGCTTTCGTGACAAGTTATAACACATTTTTATTCATGGTTAGACAAGAATGCGTGCAGACATTTCAATGAATCTCCTGGCACAATTTGCACTCTTGGAATCGCTCCAAGTTGAACTCATATATAAATTAAGATGATTTATTTCCCCAATGGTGCAAAATTTCTTCTCAAAGTTATCATCTAGTCTTGAGCTGTATTCTAATCCTTGGTGGGAGAAGGACGGTGTATGCCGGAGCCAAAATAAACGGCAGCGCTGTTTGGTAATAAATAGTATGTCACACTTTCTCAGCTATTGTGAATCATTTTGGACAGCACTGCAGCACGCGGTTTAGAAGGTATTTTAGGCCCTGAAAACACACCTACACGTCTAAAAATGTGCAACAGATAAATGGACAGGAAATGGTGAAAATGAGGTGCTGTGTTGCAGGACTCAAAACACTGGTGTAGCATGCTAGGTTTCTGTTTTGCGTTTAATTGTTCTGGAACCTCGGGTGTTGGATAAAAATGTTGTACCTTAGCCAACTGTTTTCACTGTTCTAAGACTGGTGTAACTGGCTGGCAGCATTTCAAGATGTATTTTTGAAATCCTGGCAATAGATATAGCTACGCCTTGTATAAACAAAACCACATTTAAGTTTATGTAAAAATGTATGCAGGTCTTAAATTTGATATGTTTTCATGTTAGCAGCTACTGTTTTAGCCTCATTTAAAGTTTTAAGTGAAATCAGTCACTAATCAAACAACCTAAACAAGACCAGTGAAGTTGAGTGGACTTTAAAACTCAGAGGAGACTTTCTGGTAACCACATGATGACATCATGCAGTGGGACCAAGGGTTTTGATAAATATGCAAGATTAATCAGACACTGAAAGAACCAAAACACAATTTAAGTGTCTGGAGAACAGAGCAAGGTATAATGGTTAAAGTAGAGCTCGACGGGACTGATATTTTTGGGCCAATATGTAGAGCTTATTTTGATAACTGTCCACAAATTATGTCACTGAAATTCACTACAAACCCGCCCACGGCCCTTTTTTACCACAAACCTGCAAGAGAACTACATAGTCACACTTTGTGCAGTCATCTCTGAAGTGTTCAAATGAAGCTGTGTGTGTATTCTTCAGGCAGGAGGTCGGCCAAAACAAAAAAGTGAACTAAAAAGTGAATTCGTGATTTGGCCGAATTTGACACACAATTTGTCGAACTGGTCATTTTCCTTCTTCTTATTCCACTGGATCCAAATTCAATATATTCACTTAAAAGCAAACTGCAGTCTTTGTGAATCACTTACCATCCACTTCAAGCTTAAATTTTAACACAAACGCAGAAGTGAAATCTCCTCCAGTCTTGAAAGCCATCCAACAACATTCCCTAATTAAATTCTATACATGCTGTTCCCGGTGCCCGCAGCAGGGTTACAGCACAAGGACGCTCCATCCTACATGTGGCCTAATGTGCAGGAGGGGCGCTGTGTTAAGCCTGCTGTTCCGTTAATGGCCCTCTCGCCTTGACACCTCTGACTCTGGTAATATGAGCTGCCCATTCTGACCCAAGATAAACCTATGATGTCACAAAGCAGCGGCCGCGCGGCTCAAGTCTCCGGGCTGCGCCACATTCAACAGTGGAGCTGCAGAAATACCAAGGATGATAGTAAAGGGTATTTAACAAGAGGCTGGTGTTTAACTTGCTGCTCCCGTCTGTAAGTGTACTAGGTAGGTCTGTCATGATAACTACTATATCAGCTTGTCTTTCAGTATAAAAAAGTTGGAACAATATATTTTTGGGCTAAATATTTATCATGTGTACATTTGTCTACATTTTCTTTGCAATAATGGGTAGGTTTTTGTTATTTTTGTTAATAAGATTTAAGCGGTACAGTCAAGGCAAGGCATAGCAAGTCTATTTGTATAGCACAATTCGCACACAAAGTCATTCAAAGTGCTTTACATGATGATAAAATGAACATTAAAAGAGAAAAGTGAAGAATAAAAACCTTTCAGTCATATGCACAGTTAAACAGAACCGTTTGGAGCCATATGCACAGTAAACAGAACCGTTTGGAGCCTGGATTTAAACATTGTCAAAGTAGAGGCCTGTCTCACATCTTCAGGAAGACTGTTCCAGGTTTTAGCTGCAGAAAACTGAAACGCTGATTCCCCATGTTTAGTCCTGACTCTGGGCATCAGCAGGAGGCCAGTCTGATTAAGTCACTTCTATGGCTTCTTATTGCTTTATTCTGCTATCTGTCTATTTGCAAAATGGTTTATTGGGATTGTCCTGCTTTATGGTAGTTTAGACCTCTCTAAACATGTTCTGAAATGCATGGGATTCTTGTATTAGTTTATTAGTTCATATTTCAGTGTTCTCGCTAATGTTAATGCTCCTAGAGTTGTTTACAATGTACACTCTGAACAGAATTCTACTTTTTAAACATAAAAACTAATCGCAATACTCGCCAAAATTGTGCAGAACTAAAGAGTACACACAATATTTATGCTACTGCATTAAATGCACCTGTTCTAAATGGAGTAAAACAGCTGCTTTTGACATCAGCCATCAGTTACTCTTAGTGGATTTTTGTATTTATTTGTAATGTTTTTTTAAAAGCCTGAGATGGAAAATGGTGCATTAAAATGGTACTTTGGCTAGTTTTCATAGCAATGATTTTCCCATGGAGTGGCTGTACCCAATTTTTGTCATAATGTAGTTGAGCAAAATTTGTTTTTCCCCAGTACAAATATTGTAAAAAGCTCTTAGGGCCAAAATCAGAGCTGTCTGCATCTAATTATAAAGCATTTTTATCATCCAAGAACCGCACTGACCTTTGAAAGTTGTTATTTAATTTAAACATTTTACTATTTATTTATTCACGCTTACCTGCCCAAACCAAAAGCTAAAGAATATTTTTTAGTTACTTTAAAAATCTTACATATCAGTCACTAACCCTATTGTATTTATTGGTGTGCCAAGTAAACATAAAAACGACAAACTGCAATTTACACCAGCGTGGATGCCAATC